>JAJOOR010011710.1:0-26965 GCA_036250505.1 Solanum acaule | reverse complement strand
GTAGCCAAATGAATTAATTTTAGACGAATTGACATAATTAATTCGTGAGTTTTTTAATCTTAACGAGATAAGATAATTAACTTAATTATAAACTAATCGATTTTCATATAAACTAATTAATTCCAAAATTAAGACTACTATTCAAACTAAAACTAAATTAATGAAATATTTATTTTAACAAAGAAAAAAGAAATAAAAAATATTTTGATACAATTTTCAAACATTTATAAAATATACTAATTACATATATAATTATATGAAATATATCTATTATTCAAAAAACTGTGCAGATCAACTGAAAATACTTAAAATAACCTTGAAACTATTTGAATTATATATAAAGCTAATTATTCCAAATCGTTTGAAAAATTAAAAAGCTCAGAAATTAATCATTATCGGGGACGGTCAAAATTGGGTGTCAACAAGGTTCGCCTGAACAATAGAAAATACGAAAACACATAAAAAGAAAGAAAAGAGGAAGAATGGAAGAAAGTCAGGGAAGAGAATCTGACCGGCGTTTTGTCCATGGATGCCGGCGTGGTGAAATTTTTTGTAGTGAGATCTGATGGTCTCACGATGCCTGATCTCTCGAAGCTTTAGTAGTGATGAAGGAGGAACAAAAGGGGTTGGCCGGTAGGAAGGGGTTGGCCGGTAGGGTGAGGTCTGTCGTGGTTGAGCTTCATTGAATTCGCTAATTAAAAATGTCTTAGGTAGTTGACAGGTTTGGCCGGCGGTGGGATAGAGAAAGAGTCAAGGTCGCAAAAAGAAGACAAAGTGGGACCCACTTACTTTTTCTCTTCAACTTTTGACTGTTTACGCGCGGATAACTTTTTTATTTGCCACGTCAGCCGCTAAGGTGGTATTTAATTTAGTTGAAAAATGTTTAAGGGGGTATTTAAACACCCGCATAGTTTAAGTGCTAAAGTAAGTTTTCCTGCCAAGTTCAAGGGGGTTTTTATGTATTTTCCCTTTAAATTACTTAATCAAGTAGATGAGTGTTTTTAAGGCTGTCAATAATTATAGAACTAAATAAATAATTTACGTCAAATTTAGAAGTATTTTTAATATTTATCTCCTATATCAAATATTACAATTGTAAAGTATATCATTTTGCACATTGCGGTAGGGTGGTAGGGCAGTGTATAGCAATAGGACCACAATGTCCTTGTAATAGAGTAGATAGTAGGGGAGAAGTCTTCCAATAGAGTTATCTCAATTTTTTTTTCTTTAAATAAAATTATTATTTGTTTTAATTATATATTTCTTTTGGGGGATTCAAATCTAAATAACTTACTTAAAATTTATTTATTTTAGCCAAATAAAAGGAAGATTTAACCAAAGTAACGAAACTCAAATACTGTATTTTTTATAAAAAGAAAAAAATGTATATTTTTTTGGGAGTGCATTATTTATTTCAATTATGCATTATTCTTTGGAAAAACTACATAAATGGGCCATAAAACTCAAAATAATTATATGTTAATATCCCAATCTAAAGTAATTCAAGAAAATACCCATTCTCTCAAAAAAAAAAAAATACAGTTCATACCTCTCATTCATTAAGGCTGATAATTTTCGCTTAACAGATACTAAATCAATATCATATATTATATTGGTATCATTAAGGTTGATAATTTCGCTTAACAGATACTAAATCAATATCATATATTATTTTGGTATCAATAAGACTGATAATTTCGCTTAACTGATACTAAATCAATATATATATATATATATATACATGGAGTATATTGTATTAGTATCATTAAGGTTTCTTGTTTAGAAATTACTCATTAGTTAATGATATTATAAGTATAAGTATGCAGTATTCATCAAATTTCACCTTTATTATAAATATATCCATATCATTACTAGTTGATTCACAAGAAAGCTTACCTCTAACAAAAGCAAGAATTAATGGAAAATAAAATAGTTGAAGAGAAAGAAGTAGACATGATCCCTCTAATGTAGGGGTGTGTATTCGGTTTTTCGGTTTTTGATTTTGTAAAAGTGTAATCCAATCCGATCCAAAAAAAAAATTGGTTTGGTTTGGTTTTCCTCTATCCGGTTTAGCTTTTTTCGGTTTGGTTATTCGGTTATGTCAATAATTAATAACATAACCAAAGTAATAATATTTAATCTCTTAAATATACTTTTTAATATAAATCATAAGTAAAACTTAAAACACAATACTTATAAGTATACTTATTATAGATGTAATTCAAACATAAAATATAAACGTAATCATCATGAAAGGCAATAACCAAAAAGGGACAAAAGTGGTTAACTCCAACTTAATTCTAAACCTAAACATTATATATATATATATATATATTTATATTTTTTAAAATTCGAAACCAAACCAAAAAACCAAACAAAGTAATTTATTAATCCAAAACCAATCCGAAAAACCAAAAAACCAATCCAAATAAAAATTCAGTTTAATTTGATTTGATTATTTGGTTTAATCCGAATAGTGCACACCCCTACTCTAATGACCCCTTATAAGATGGGAAACTTTGAGTTATGTCATAGAGTTGTATTGGCTCAACCTCAATGATGGCTCAATTGTTAAAGTAACATGGTCTGTTGATTCACCTTAGTTAAATTTGGATTATAAAGGCTTCTACAAAGACTATAGTAGTACTACATTTAAGTTAAGTATTTTTTAAAATTTATGAAGTCCAAGAATATGATCATGTATTGATGAACATCTTTATTATCCTCAGTAACTAGTGATTGGAAACAACACTGTAATGAACCTATCAAGTTTTATTGAAGAAATATAATTTCAGTTTCTTTTCATTAAGCCTCTAGTGAAAATTCGGTTATGATCATCTGTCTTTGAATATATTTGCTATCGTGAAATTTCAAATTCTACATGTTAAGTTTCAGGACATTAATGTCATGATGGGGTTCACTTGTGAAATTTAAATGTTAATTTACTTTTCCTATCTTATAATTCACTTTCTTAACCAATTAAATGTGAATTTTGATGGGGAACTTTCAAATTATAGTTGGAAGCAGGAAGATCAATGCTCACTCACCCTTGTTGTAGTTGTTGTAAATTTTTATTTTGATGATTGACAAATCAGATGAACGGATCTGATATCTCCAATGCTTTCATGCAAAGTCAAATATTACAGTTGTAATTTGTAAAGCATATCATTTTGCACATTGTGGTAGGGTGGTAAGGCAGTGTAGCAATAGGACCACAATGTCCTTTTTTCCTTCTCGACCAATAATATAGAAAATACTCATCTAATATGAAATGAGGGAGTAGTGAAAAGCCAATTATTAGAGTTATTCATGAGATCGGATTCCAATGAAGCTATTTCCTCTAATTTATTTCTAGCATTTACGTCCACATTTTGTACCACTCATTCATTACCACAAAATACATTATCATTTTTCTTTCCTATCAAATAAAGACACAGAGTGGAAAATTTTAGAAAAATATTTATGTTTTAGAAAAACAAGCTTTTAAAAAATTATTGTCTTGGATACTACACCTGATATAAAATATCATCGGTTGGCTCGTGTACCACACGCTTGGTACAAGTTATCATTTGATTGGCTTGTGTCCATTATTCACCAATTTCTCCTTTGTTATAAATATATTCATAATCATTACCAGCTCATTAACAAGAAAGCTTACACCAATGGAAAATAAAGTTGTTGAAGAGAAAGAAGTAGACATGATCCCTCTAATGACCCCTTATAAAATGGGAAACTTTGAGTTATCTCATAGAGTTGTATTGGCACCATTAACAAGGCAAAGATCTTATGGCAATGTTCCTCAACCACATGCTATACTTTATTACTCACAAAGGACTACAAAAGGTGGTCTTCTAATAGGAGAGGCCACAGTAATTTCTGAAAGTGGCATAGGGTATAAAGATGTACCTGGTATATGTACAAAAGAGCAAGTGGAGGCTTGGAAACCAATTGTAAATGCAGTTCATGCTAAAGGAGGAATCTTCTTTTGTCAAATTTGGCATGTTGGTAGAGTTTCCAACAAAGGTATAACTCTAACTCTGACTATTTCGGAAAATAACTGTTATTTGAGTGACCATTTGATAGATCAACCCTTCTTTACTTTACTGACTCCTTTCTATAGATTTTTGAATTGAGAAAAAGGATGATTTTTTGAGACAATAAATATTAATTGATAAATCAACCCTACTCAATTGACTCCTTTCTATTGATTTTGAAATTGAGAAGAAGGGTACTTTCTAAAATTACAATTAACTGACCCCTTTCTATGAATTTTGATGATAAAAAAGAGATGATTTTGTGAGATAATAACTACTCCCTCTGTCCCAATTTATGTGAGGTAGTTTGACTCGGCACGAAGTTTAATAATGAATGAAAGACTTTTAAAACTTGTGATCTGAAATGAATGATAGAAATTTGTGTAACTATAAATCATTTCATTAAAGGTAAAATAGACATTTTATAGTTAAATTGTTACTTAATATAGAAATGTGTCATTCTTTTTGAAATTGATTAAAAAGAAAAGCAAGTTAAATAAATTGGGACAAAGGGAGTATTAATTAATAAATCAACCTTTGTTAACGGACTCTCTTGTATGGATTTTGAAATCGAGAAGAAGGGTGACTTTCAAAAATAATACTAACCATTAGTACATCATAATTCAATCCTTGTGCAGATTTTCAGCCCAATGGACAGGATCCTGTCTCTTGCACAGACAAGTTACTAATACCTCAAATTCCTTATGATGGCCTAGATGAACACTTTACACCACCACGACGGTTGACAATAAATGAAATTCCTCAATTTGTTAACGAATTTCGACTTGCTGCTAAAAATGCAATTGAAGCTGGATTTGATGGGGTTGAGATCCACGGAGCTCATGGTTTTCTAATTGATCAATTTATGAAAGATCAAATCAATGATAGAACTGATAAATACGGAGGATCCTTAGAGAATCGTTGTAGATTTGCACTAGAAGTAGTCGAAGCAGTTGCAAATGAGATAGGATCTGACCGACTTGGTATAAGGATTTCCCCATTTGCAAATTTATATGAATCAGGAGACACCAACCCCAGTGCTTTGGGACTTTACATGGTGGAATCGTTGAACAAGTATGACATCGCGTATTGCCACGTAGTTGAGCCTATGATGAAATCAATTGAATGTGATGAAAGCCTTGTACCTTTGAGGAAGGCATATAAATGTACTTTTATAGTAGCTGGTGGTTACGATAGAGAAGATGGAAACAGAGGTGTGATTGAAGATCGAGTTGATCTTGTCGCGTATGGACGTTTATTCATATCTAATCCAGATTTAGCAAAGCGATTTGAGCTAAATGCTCCTCTTAACAAGTATAATAGAGAGACATTTTATACGTCAGATCCTATTGTTGGTTATACTGATTATCCAATTCTAGAAACCACGACATGATTGGATTCCTTGGTAACTAATGATCAGAAACTACATTGTGATGAATCTATCAAGTTTCATTGAAGAAATATAATTTCAGTTTCTTTTCGTTATGCCTCAGGTAAAAATATGGTTATTAACTGTCTTTGAAAATATTTGCTATCGTGAAATTTTAAATTCTACATATGTGGTAGGGCAGTGTAGCAATAGGACCACAATGTCCTTTTTACCTTCTCGACCAATGAAAAGAGTTTAAGGTTTTACCCTTTGTATCGCTCATCTATGAGGACTAACAAAGAGCAAAACCTAACTTTATGTTAGAGTCTGTATCAACTAGAGGTAGTTGGTTAAAGAACGTGGACAATAGAGTTTTTGCAAAAAGTCTTGTAATAGAGTAGATACTAAGGTAAAAGTCTTACAAAAGAATTATCTCAATTTATTTATTTTAAGTAAAATGATTATTTGTTTCAATTATATATTTATGTTTTAGGAAATCGAAATCTAAATAACTTAGTTAATTCTATTTATTTTAGCTAAATAAAAGAAAGATTTAACCAAAGTAATGAAACTCAATTAATGTATTTTTATAAAAAGAAAAATTTAGTGTGTTTTTTTATAATGCACTATTTATTTCAACTGTGCATTATTCTTCTTCGGATCAAATTGTAAAATATTTGTTTGAAAATTT
This sequence comes from Solanum acaule, assembly GCA_036250505.1. Lineage (NCBI taxonomy): Eukaryota > Viridiplantae > Streptophyta > Magnoliopsida > Solanales > Solanaceae > Solanum > Solanum acaule. Next base: position 20,871 of record JAJOOR010011710.1, on the reverse strand, counting down.
ATTTTTTCTTTATATCTTTTTTAGATACAATGATTATTTGTTCTAAGTGTGTATTTCTTATTTTCCTGGCAAATATGTAAAAAGAACTTAATTAGAATAACATTATCTTTTTGTCAAATATAAAAATATAATCAAAATATATTCTAGACTTTTTATAATAAATTTAGCCAGAAAATAACTGATTGAGAAGGTAAAAATATTTATTTTATTCTTTAAAGACGTCACATGAATAAAATATCTGCAAAACAGCACATGTGACACATTTTCGTTAGCTGCCAACATTTAAAGGGGGTTATTTTGTGAAAAATAATAGCAAAGCAATCAATATTTGTGACATCGGATTCCAATCAACTTATTTGTTCTAATTTATTTCTTTTTCTAGCATTTTACATCCACATTAATGTATCTTTTTTTAAAAAAAAAAAATTGGACCATTTTATTAATAAAGAAAGTCTGCAAACTCAAAACAAATAAACGTAAGAAATAACAGAGGTCCGTCCAGCCCACAATCAAAAAGTGAGGTTTCCTAAAAAGTGCTCAGCTTCTTCTTTGTTTCTCAGGTTGTCTCTACCGCTCAAAATGCTCGTGAGTTTCGATCTCCGGCTGATCAACATCCTTCGCAATGGAGACTGCCTGGCTGTCCTGCTCAGCTTGTAAAAATACGTTTCTGACCCGCGGATTCAATGTAAATACCCCTTTAAGCTTGCCACAAACTTTATTGTAGTTATCATAGCTGTGTAACTCTATGTCTGTTCCTTTGCTTTCCATGTTAATGACTGTTGGTAATGCTGATTCTCCTTGTCCTTATTCGAATTGCTGATATTTGTTGTTTAAAATCCCTCTTGCTTTGCTCGGTAGCTGATAGAACAACTGATACTGTAATTTACCTTCTTGATCTATTGTTGTGTTTGTGATGAAATCTGCTAACTGATTAGCTTCCCTGTATATGTGTGTTATCTGGGTATTACTCTCATGAATCTCCTCTACCCTTTCAATTATTTCCCACAGTATTTTCCATTCCCCTCTAATCATTATTTTTAAGACTTAATGAGTCAGTCTCTAGAAATATGTTAACATAACCCTGTTCTTTACAGTATCTCAGAGCTTTCCAGATTGATGTTACCTCAGCCACCAAGTTAGTGGCAAATCCTATTCTTTTGGCTTCTGCATACAGTAGGTCCCCGCTACTATCCCTCAAACAAAAGCCATAAGAACTCATCCCTGGGTTACTTCTACTTGCTCCATCCGTATTACATTTTATCCAACCCTCATTTGGCCTTGCCCACCACACAATGTGATAAAATAGTGTGGGTCTGTATCTTTGTAGTAGATCAAACATCTCACTCCATTGAAGAGGAATGTTTTTGAGCCATGGATATTTGGCTTTTATCAGCTGATGAACTGTCATTTGACATTGACTGAACATTTTATCAAACGATACCTTCTTGTCATGTCTGATCGAGTTTCTCCTTTTCCATAGTTCCCACGTGATAATCGCTGGAATGGCCTTCATGATTTGCTGCAATTTTGGGTTTCCTTCATATTCCCACCATTTAAAAAATGAATGGTGTAGTTGAATCCCATCAATATCCAAACCTGCACAAGAAGCGAACTGCTTCCATAGCCTTTGAGCTATGGGAGCGGTTAGTAATAAATGAGTCATGCTTTCCAGTTCCCCCTTCTCACAGCAGTAACATTTAGATACTATATGCATCTTCATTCTCCTCAAATTATCATCTGTTGCATTTCTTTTCTTCCACACCCTCCATAGAAAGAAAGAAAATTTAAATGGTAAACCTTTAATCCAAATGCAATTCATCCAGTCAGTTGTTTCTCTCTTGGTCCTTAGCATGTGATAAGCTGATTTGGCCGAAAAAACTCCTGTTGAATTTCCCATCCACCACGGCTTATCATTCAGAGCATAGATGTTAGGCTTGATGTTTTTAACTATGTGAGATATCATTTCCTCTGAAATATGTTCCTGCAATTTTTCTATTTTCCAACTTCCATTTCCAATGAACTCTTTTACCTCTAATTCCTCCTCCCCCACACTTTCTCCTTCTGTGAAAATTAACGCCCCTTGTTTTGTCCAATTATCGTACCAGAAACTTGAATTCCCTGCTTTAACTTGCCACCAAATTTCATGCTCCACCTCTTCCCTTACTAATAATTTCCTCCACACATGAGATGCTGCAGAATTCCTAACAACTGTAGGGTGTAATTTCTTACAATATTTATTGCGCATATAGTTACTCCATAATGAAGAAATGGACACCCTGAACCTCCACCATAGTTTGGCAAACATAGCATTATTAACATCATGGAGAGATCGAAATCCCAAACCCCCTTCTGCCTTAGGGTAACACATGTCATTCCAGGCTACCCAATGTTTTCCTTTTATACTTATTGTATTTCCCCAAAAGAATTTTGCAAAGATCTGATGTATCTGTTCAATAATCTTCTTGGGGGGATTCATAGCAGATAAAAGATAAACTGGTAGTGATTGAAGAACATGGCTAATAAGTATGTACTTACCTCCAAAGGATAGAAATTTATTCTGCCAAGACAAAATTCTTCGAGCCACCTTCCTTACCAAGTCTTCGAAGTAACTATTGATCTTCCTTCCATAAAACACAGGGCATCCCAAATAAGTGAAAGGGAAATTACCTTGTCTTATCCCTGTGAGTTTTCTCATTCTGATTGCCACTATCAAGGGGGTCTTGTCATGGAGATAGAAAGCACTCTTAGCCTTATTGATCATTTGACCAGATACTTCTTCATAATTTCTTATCACTGTCATCATCTTAATGACTGAAGGTCTATCCCCGGAACAAATTAATATTGTATCATCTGCATATGACAGATGGTTTATAGTTGGGCTCCATTTTGGCAGACCATACCCTTTATAATCGTTATCACTGTGTAAGCTGTCTAAACCTCTGGCCAAAACTTCTGCCGCAATGATAAATAGTGTTGGGGACAAAGGATCTCCTTGTTTAAGACCTCTAGAAGACTGAAAGAAACTATTAGACTGGCCATTAATGAGGACTGAATACCAATTACTCGAGATGAGTCTCCATACCATATCAATAATTACCTCCGAAAAACCAAACTTTCGCAGCACCTTTGTTAGGAAATTCCAGGACACTCTATTATACGCCTTAGCCATATCTAACTTCACAACCACATTAATATGCTGATTTCTCATGTGAATATCCCTAATTATTTCTTGTGCCAACAATACATTTTCAGTTATGCTCCTTCCTTTAACAAAACCTGATTGGGTGGGAGATATAATCTTGGGTAACACCTCCGCTATTCTATCATGCACCAATCTCGATATAATCTTGTTTATAAAAGAGCTCAAACTAATTGGCCTCATGTTTGAAAAATTGTTAACATCCTCCTTCTTTGATAATAAAATCAGATTGGTGTGAGTAATAAGATTTGGCAGCGTTTGCCCACAAAAAAATGCAATCACTAATCTGGTGATATCAGCTCCTACAATTTCCCGGACTGAAAGAACAAGCCGGAAAAACCATCTGGTCCACTCACACTCTCTCCATTAAGCTCAAACACCACCCTTTTTATCTCCTTTTGTGTAGGAAGCTTTATCATTTCTTCATTTTCCTCTTCTGTGATCAACTTAGGGATATGTTTCAGCATTGAGTAATCTTGAGATGTCTCATCTGCCTTAAATTGCTCTGAAAAGTAATAGACTACTGCTTGCCCTATTTGCTGGTTTGTTTTCACCATCACCCCGTGCTCATTACATATCTCTGCTAAATGTAACTTTTTCCTTCTTCCTTTAACATAAGAGTAGAAGAATTTAGTGTTTCTATCTCCATCCACAAACCATTTCATTCCCCCCTTTTGCTTCTAATATTCTTCTTCAATTTTGAGGTATTTTCTCAATTCTGCCTCCATTCTACTCAACTCCGCCCTGTTTTCTACTGTAGGAAAAATCTCCAATTGAGTCTCCTTAACCTTGATCACATCCTCAACAGTAGCAATTTGCTGGAAAATGTTACCAAAGACATCCCTACTCCATTAGCTAAAGCTCTTTTTACCCTTTTCAGCTTAGCATGAACCTCCAAAAAAGGGCTACCAGTAAACTCAATCCTCCAGTGTTGTTGTACTACTTCCTTGAATTGATGGTGTTTAGTCCAAAAATTCAGAAAACGAAAAGGTTTTACCACCGGTTCCTCTTCTGTATCACAAATCATATGAAGAGGAGCATGATCTGATCCCTGTCTGATTAAATGATGAACTTCACTGGATGGAAATTCCTCTGTGAACAAAGCATTCAGTAAAATTCTATCCAATCTCTTGAATATACAAGCTTCCTCTATTCATCCATTCCACCAAGTATATTTACTACCTGAAAATTTCACCTCAGTTAATGCACAACTGCTAATACAAAGAGCAAAATCAGTAGCCTCCTGTTGAGTGAATTCAAGGCCTCCCAATTTATCTTCCTCATTAATAACTACATTAAAATCACCCCAACCATCCAAGGTATCCGCCAATCTTCTGCGATACCTTTTAATTCCTCCCATAATTCCAATCTATCCAACGCATTACACCTAGCATATACTGATGAAATAATGAAAGACCTATTGTTTTTACAGAATTTCATAGATATGTGTTGTATAGAATCCATAAGCAAAGTACCCTCTCAATCATCCCTCCAGAAGATCCAAATTTTCCCAGAACAGTTGGCTAGGGAATTATCGAAACCTAACTTTCTTTTGTATTGGTCTAACTCTAATGGATCCTGAAAAGGTTCCATTAAAGCTACAAATGAATAGTGATGTCTTCTATTAAGATCCATCAATCTCCGAAAAGAATTTTGAGTGTTAACGGATCTAATATTCCAAAAAATAGCTTTTTCAATCATTTATCACTATTGGAATATTTGTCCTTGCTACTTCTTGTTTTGACTTGAAGCGGAATGGTAGGTCTTCCTCTTTTTGCCTTCAAACTATTCATGTGCCTTGGAGATAAGTCCCCTGCTATACTGATCTGCTGGATATTATAATCCATTTAGTCATCTTCTTCTGATTCTTTTCTATGTTGTATTTCTCCCTCTGATTCGTCAATTAGGTTTGGAGCTTCTTTTAGTTGTACCTCTGGATCATTTTTCTTCGTCATTTCATCACTTCTTATTACACTATTATCCTGCTGGTGTTCCTTCTCATGCATACTACCGCTGTCAACAGTAAGGGGAGTATTCACTCCCATGTTGCTAGATATTTCCTCAGATCCCCCATTCTTTAACAATATATACAATTTTCTGCCCCTATGTTAATGTGATTGCCTTATGCCCCTGGTGATGTCCTTTTTTTTTTTGTTTTCCAAAGGAACTTTCGACCCATTCTTTGGATGATTCTTTCACTACGTGTTCACTTTGCCTGTCCAATGCTTGGCCTTCTCCTCCTTTAGAGCTCTCCACCATTTCACCTTCCTTTTCATCTTTCTCTAAAGCTTCAAATTTGTTACCGGTGGGTATTTCCACCTTGGCCCAAACTCTATCTGGCTGCTTCGTCCACCCTCTCTTTTTAGTTTTTGGTTCCTCAAATTTTTTGATCTTCTCCATTTGTTGAGGTGCATTCCTTTCTTTTTTTTTGATTTGCACCGGGTGTCCAAGTCTCTTTGAGCCCCAACTAATCCCGGGGGTGCACAGGCCCTCGGCAAGGAGTTTCCCGCAAGTGCACCACGGTTAATTCAGGTTTTTACCCAGTCCGATGGCCCTCAGAAATTGTTTGCACCTAGTGGGTTTCGAACTTGAGACCTTGAAAGGGAGCAAACCCCAAGGCTCAAGTCAATTGCCAGCAGGCCATCCTATCACTACCTTTTTCTCGATTATATTTGTTCTCCTTTTCCTCTTTCGCATCTGCTTCCATATTATTCTTCTCCTTCTTTGGATACAATTCTGGATGTTCCACGTAACATTGTTGCTCATCATGTCCTTGTAACATGCATGTCTTACAGTATTTTGGAACGTAGTCATACTTTATTCTCACCCACTTCTCCATTACCTCCCCATTAGTTTTCTTCATGCCTATTTTGATTCTTTTGGGAAATTCTCTGAGCAAATCCACCTCCACTTCGACTCTAGCACAACTGGGTCTTGTTTGGTTCCTTGTCGCCATGTCAACCTGTAAAGGTTTATCCACTGCCGCTGCCAATGAGAACATCGTTTCTCTACCAAAAAAATTTGGTGGGAGATATGGAAAGGATATCCAAGCAATGGCTATAGTCGTCTCTTCTTCGGGATCAAACATTGGATCCCACTTCAATGTTCTCATGGGGAAAGAGCAATTCCTTTGTGCAATGTAGAAAGCTGGTTTGGACAGTAAGTGCACATAGTCCTCCATTGAAGTTTGTCGAATGAGGACATGCCTATTGCTAAGCAGCCCAATTTTGCATTCCCACCTTGAGCTCACACTGTTTTGGAATCAGTTTCCTCAAATCTTGAATATCCGGCCGTCCATATGAAAATTTTCCAACTACAGCATATTCCAAATTTTCATTAATTATCATCTGATTTATTTCCCATAGTACTGTAGGTTCCCCATGTAAGTATGATATTTGCTTCAGCGATATTGGTTTAGTATCGAGAGATAGTGGTTTTAGTTTGTCCGCATAAGAAATAAAGGGATTTGAGAGTAAAGTGGGTTGACCAATCTCAGTGGGAGGTTGGCCACCGGCTGTAGAGGCCATTACCACCGGAAAATATTGAAAAGTAGGGTTGCGATGGCGGAAGGGTTTGCTTCGTATGATCTTCCTGAAATTATTAGTCGTGTTTTATTCAACTTTGGGAGTTAATTTTCGTTCATAGGAAAATTAGTTCCTAATCAGTGATCCACATTAATGTATCACTCATTCATTACCAGAAAATGCCATATCATATCTTTTAAAGAGAGTAATTGAAAACACAGTGATGAATTATTAGTTTCATTTTTAAATTATTGTCAAATTTAAAAACATCTTTTAACTTGACTAATTATATTTAAATACACTCTTGATCTTGCAATATGAGTTAAATACACCCTTAAATTCTTGTAAAGTTTCAAGTTATTTTCAACACTTCTCTCGATTTTTTATTAAGAGTCTCGTGCTTTTAAAAAAGTTTGAGACCACTCGCGCGCTATGTCATGTTACAGATATCTAAGTTTAGTTAGTCAAGTTCAGAGGTGTTTTCAATACTTTTTTTTTTAATTTACGCATATTTGATCGGTCAAAATATTTGAAAAATAATTTTTTTTTCAGGAAAATAAGCTACTCATTGGAAGTGACTTCCCTAGTAAAAGTAACGAAAATAAATTTTATAAGTGACAATTTAAGTTCATCGTCTCCTTCCCACTCACACAACATTCCTAATCTCAAGCTAGCAGTGTCTAAGTATTCACCAAATTTATCCTTAGTTATAAACGTATCCATAATCATTAGAAGCTGATTATAACAAGAAAGTTTACCTCATTAACAAAAGCAAGAATTAATGGAAAATAAAGTTGTTGAAGAGAAACAACACATGAATATCCCTCTAATGATCCCTTATAAAATGGGAAACTTTCATTTATCACATAGAGTTGTATTGGCACCATTATCAAGGCAAAGATCTTATGACAATGTTCCTCAACCACATGCTATACTTTATTACTCACAAAGAACTACAAAAGGTGGCCTTCTAATAGGAGAGGCCATAGTAATTTCTGAAACTGGCATAGGGTATAGAGATGTACCTGGTATATGGACAAAGGAGCAAGTAGAGGCTTGGAAACCAATTGTAAATGAAGTTCATGCCAAAGGAGAATTTTATTTTCCCAAATTTGGCATGTTGGTAGAGTTTCCAGCAAAGGTAAATGATTTTAGACATTTTTTATCAAGTCATATTTGATGCTTTTGAGTGAAATATATGTATCACTAAAAATGTAACTTTTGTGGAAATTAGCTAGAGCTAATTTCTCAAATGATCACTCAACTATTCCTTTCTATAGATTTTGGAATCGACAAGTAGGGTGACTTTTTGAGATGATAATTTTTAGTTGATAAAACAACCATTCTTAACTGATTCCTTTTCTATAGATTTTGGAATCGAAAAGATCAAGATTGACTTTGTGAGATGATAATTATTAGTAGTTGATAAATCAACCCTTCTTAACGGACTCATTTCTACATATTTTGGAATCGAGAAAAAATGTGACTTTCTAATGAAATAATAACTACTAGTTGATAAATCAACCTTTCTTAACTAACTTCCTTTCTACAGATTTTCAGCCCAAGTGCTTTGGGACTTTAAGTGGTGGAATCGTTGAATAAGTATGATATCGCGTATTGCCACGTAGTTGAGCCTAGGATGAAAACAGCTTGCGAAAAAATTGAATGTTCTGAAAGCCTTGTACCTTTGAGGAAGGCATATAAAGGTACTTTTATAGTAGCTGGTGGTTATGATAGAGAAGATGGAAACAAAGTTGTGGTTGAAGATCGAGCTGATCTTGTTGCGTATGAACGTTTATTCATATCTAATCCAAATTTACCAAAGCGATTTGAGCTAAATGCTCCTCTTAACAAGTATAATAGATAGACATTTTATACGCCAGATTCTGTTGTTGGCCATACTTATTATCCAATTCTAGAAACCACGACATGATTGGATTCCTTGGTAACTAATGATCAGAAACAACATTGTAATGAATCTATCAAGTTTTATTGAAGAAATATAATTTCAGTTTCTTTTCGTTAAGCCTCAAGTATGGTTGTCACCTATCTTTGAAAATACCTGCTATCATGAATTTTCAAATTCGAGGACATTGTAGAGGGGTTCAATTGTGAATATAAAATTTCATGATAATGATTATTTTTTCGATTGTATAGATTGAAATTGTTGAAGCCAATTTTGGTGAAGATTTGTATTTACACACTTGAACACAATTCAATTGAAATGAAATATGATCAACCCTTGTCTACATACAACCTCAAAGATGGCTCAATTGTTAAAGTAACATGGTATGTTGATTCACCTTAGTTAAATTTGGATTATAAAGGCTTCTACAAATACTATATAGTAACACTACATTTAAGTTAAGTATTTTTTAAAAGTCTATGAAGTAAGTCGAAGAATATGATCATGTATTGATGAACATCTTTATTATTATCCTTAGTAACTAGTGATTCGAAACATCATTGTAATGAACCTATCAAGTTCTATTGAATTCTTTTTGTTAAGCCTCAAGTAAAAATACAGTTATTACCTGTCTTTAAAAATATTTGCTATCGTGAAATTTCAAATTCTACATGTAAAGTTTCAGGACATTAATGTCAAGGGGTGTTCACTTGTGAAATTTAAATGTTAATTTACTTTCCCTATCTTATAATTCACTTTCTTAACCAATTAAATGTGAATTTTGATGGGAAAATTTCAAATTATGGTTGGAATCAAGGAAGATAAATGCACACTCACCCTTAATGTAGTTGTTGTAAATTTTGATTTTGATGATTGATCGATCAAATGAACGGATTTGATATCTCTAATGATTTCACGCAAAGTCAACTATTACAGTTGTAAAGCATATCATTTTGCACAGTGGGGTAGGGTGATAGGGCAGTCTAGCAATAGGACCACAATGTATTAAAGAGTATTTAATACCATTTGCATATGACTTTCAATTTTCATAATCATTAATTCATTAGGTAGTCATTTGGAAATAGTGCGTGTGGCACATTTTTACTGATTGTTAGCGTTTAGAGAGATTGTGACTATTAAATTAACAAATTAAAAGGGATAATTAAGCAAATATAAAATTTAAATTTGCACCACAAAAAATTAAAATTAAAATTTGGATAAAATTTGCCAAATTCAAGGGACTTCGATTTATTTCACCAAAATTTTTGGTAAAGGGTCTGAAAAATACTCTAATTTTGGCCGAAATTGTTGTTACGATACCAAACTTTATGGAGGATCTTTTACCCCCTACTATTTAATAGTGTAATTTAAAGGTATATATGTGCCCACATGGACACATTACTATTTAAAATGGTGCAATATTTATGATGTTCACATAGGCACATATATACCTTTAAAATACACTATTAAATAGTACAGGGGGGTAAAAGGTCATTTCCAAAGTTTGGTATCGTAACAACAATTTTGGTCAAAGTTAAAGTATTTTTCAGACCATTTTCTCAAAAAAATTATATAGTTATTCATCGATAACGATAGGCGATAAGTATTACTACTATTCATAGCAAAACAACAAAAGAGAGGACTTCAAAAATCTAAACTTTTCTTATATTTGAGCTCCTCTCTTATCATCTAGTGAGAAATAATACTCTCTGTCTCATATTAGATTGTGTATCTTATTAAAAATATTTGTCTCATATTATTTGATCATTTATTAAATTAGGATATGATTAATTATTTTTTTCTCATTTTTCCGCTATAATTAATTTGACCTTTGGAGGTCTAAACAAATTTTAAAGATCTAAAATTTCTTTTTCCAAGAGGCTAATTCATATAAACAAAGAGCAAAATAGTAAATTGATCAATTTATTAATAATTTCTTAATTATCGTGTAAAATAGAAAATATCAATCTAATACCGGACAAAAGGAGCAGTGAAAAACAAACTATTAGAATTATTATTGTGACATCAAATCCAATGAAGCTATTTCCTCTAATTTATTTCTAGCATTTTACGTCCACATTATTGTAGAACTCATTCATTACCACAAAATACATTATCATCTTTCCTATCAAATAAATAAAGACACATAATGGAAAATTTCAGTTAATATTTATATTTAGAAAAAATAATTAGCTCCTTGCAAAAATAAGGAAAGTAGCTTTTTAAATAAATTTAAGAGAAATAAGTTCTATAATTAACGGTTTAAATTTATTGTCTCCTCTCCACCCACCTATATATCCTCCCTAATCCCAGTTAGCACAGGTACCACACTTGTACGTATTATTCATTGGCACGGATACCACGCCTGATATGAACTATCATCAATTGGCTCGAGTACCACACTTGATACAAGTTGTCATTTGGTTGGATTGTGTCCATTATTCACCAATTTCTCCTTTGTTATAAATATATCCATAATCATTACCAGCTCATTAACAAGAAAGCTTACACCACTAAGAAAAGCAAGAATTAATGGAAAATAAAGTTGTTGAAGAGAAACAATACATGAATATCCCTCTAATGACCCCTCTAACCCGAGTGCTTTGGGACTTTACATGGTGGAATCGTTGAATAAGTATGATATCGCGTATTGCCACGTAGTTGAGCCTAGGATGAAAACAGCTTGTGAAAAAATTGAATGTTCTGAAAGCCTTGTACCTTTGAGGAAGGCATATAAAGGTACTTTTATAGTAGCTGGTGGTTATGATAGAGAAGATGGAAACAGAGTTGTGGTTGAAGATCGAGCTGATCTTGTTGCATATGGACGTTTATTCATATTTAATCCAAATTTACCAAAGCGATTTGAGCTAAATGCTCCTCTTAACAAGTATAATAGAGAGACATTTTATACGCCAGATCCTATTGTTGGCTATATTGATTATCCAATTCTAGAAACCACGACATGATTGGATATCCTTGGTAACTAGTGATCAAAAACAACATTGTAATATATCTATCAAGTTCTATTGAAGAAATATAATTTTAGTTTCTTTTTGTTAAGCCTTTAGTATGGTTGTCACCCGTCTTTAAAAATACTAATTACTATCATGAAATTTCAAATTTGAGGACATTGTTGAGGGGTTATGACTATTTTTTCTATGGTATAGATTGAAAAATACTAATATGCTTCGTGAAAATTGGGCCCTCCCTCCAATAGTTAGCCCATGACCTTCTATTTTAGTTCAATGAGAATATTGTTAGATGTTAGGTGGTGTTATGTAATATATTCGTGGTAATAAAAAGTTATAACAGAAAAATATCACAAATCTTTTAAAAAGAAATGAAGATTTGAATGATGAGAATGTTTGGTGAATAAGAGGAGAATGGTAGAGTAGCAGACACATTATCCAACGAGTTTTGAAATGTGCGTCATTAACTTTTAAAGATTCTTTTTTTTTAGCCGACATGGTGGGTTATTATTTTTAAGTGAAGAGTTGAATAATGTGAATGTTTGGTGGTTAAGAGGAGAAGGGTAGAGCAACAGACACATCATCCATCGAGTTTTGAACGGTCCGTTATTGACTTTCAAAGATTTTTTTTAGGTGACATGATGGGTTATCATTTTTAAGAATTTTCCTCCTCACCTTTTTATAGTATTTTTTGTGATCTACATACAAGCAATACTTTTATGAAAAACTACTTAATTAGACAAATATTCTTATCATATTTACTAAATCCCTATATACTTTAAAATAATTGCATATCCCTCTCCTCCTCTTTCTCTCGCTTACTCTCTCCATCCTTTTTTTTCGGTTATAGTGTGTATTTATGCATATTTTAATTTGATACTAGATTCATGTATCTATGCATAAATACATTGTATATCAATACATATGTTTGATATCATATATACATATATTTGAATCATATACATGTATTTATGTACAAATACATTTATCATTAGATATCAAATTTATTGATAAAATTGATACCAAATACACGTGGGGATGAAATTAATATCAAATATGCTGAATGAATATAATGCATGTTTGGATAAAATGCACTTGAAGATACATATATTTGAATCAATATTTTTTTGATAGAAAATATAATTAAAAAAACTATTATTTCAACAAGTAATTATCACGAGTAATAGTATGATTTGTGTTGTTTCAACTACTTTTATACCCTTAGAGAAATAATAAGATTGAAAAGTCAATTATACATCGTCAATTTATCCTTTTATATGTTACTTCAAAAATTGAACCACCATAAGTCAATACTTGTCCAATTCAATCAAGCTATTTGCTCTAATTTATTTCTATCAAACATTTTACGTCCACATTATTTTCCACTCTTATTCATTACCATAAATACCTTATCATATTTTCTGTATAAAATAGAGACGTTTGTGTGTTTGGTACGCAAAATATTTTCGAGAATTATATTTTTCAATTTTCGCATGTCTGGTTACTTAAATTATTTTCTCTATGAAAATAAATTCCTCAGAAATAAGAAAAATAATTTCTCTATTAAAGTAAAAAAAAAACAAATAAGTTTATAAGTGACAATTCAAGTTTATTGTCTTCTCCATACCAGTGTTGAACCCTCACTATCCACCCCATCCCGCCTACAAATTCATTGAGATAATATATATATTTTTACTTTATATTTTGACATTTCTCAATAAAAATTCTAGCTCCGCCGTTGTTCATGTGGTGGATGGAGAAAGAAAAAAGTAGTCTCTTATACACCAATTTCTCCTTTGTTATCTATAAATATATCCATAATCATTTTAAAGATTATACTATGACCAAAAAAATGGAAAATAAAGTTGTTGAAGAGAAACAAGTAGGCATGATCCCTCTAATGACCCCTTATAAGATGGGAAACTTTGAGTTATGTCATAGAGTTGTATTGGCACCATTATCAAGGCAAAGATCTTATGGCAATATTCCTCAACCACATGCTATACTTTACTACTCACAAAGAACTACAAAAGGTGGTCTTCTAATAGGAGAGGCCACAGTAATTTCTGAGACCGGTAGAGGGTGCAATGATACACCTGGTATATGGACAAGGGAGCAAGCAGAGGCTTGGAAACCAATTGTAAATGCAGTTCATGCTAAAGGAGGAATCTTCTTTTCCCAAATTTGGCATGCTGGTAGAGTTTCCAACAAAGGTAAATGATCACATAATCACTTAACATAATCTTTAAATTTTGATTTTGGCCTCATTTTATTTTTTATTCGCATCAAAATATCGTTTTAAAAATATCGAATCGAAGTAGAAAAAACATAACATAATTGAATTGAATTAGTTCGGTTCGATATTCGATGCACACTTTTTCAAAATCAAAAACCAAATTGAAATTTGATAAAATTGAACTGTAGAACCGAACACACACCCTTGTATTTCCTAAAACCTCACTAAATTAATATAGGTGGGACCATAAAATATTATTATTTTATAGAGATATTATTTAATCAATTAATTAATATTTATTAATTTAAAGAGTGTTTCGACACCACAAAATTCGTTTGGGGATGAAATCTCAGAGAATTTGAATGAATCAACTTGTGAAAACGTCATTCATGAACTTGAGATCATGATTAATGATCTCGGTTACCGCAATAAAATGGACGTTAATAACTTGTTGGATGAGTGAAAATGATACATGTTCATAGGTTCAGAGCTTAGAAGAAATTATGGTTACCATTGAAAAAAATAATGTTGATGATAAAGTAGAAGATGATACAATACCTTTGGAACAAGTTACGGTGAGGAAACACTTATTACATTTAGAATCCTTCACAATTTTATGGTACAGTTCAAAAAGACAACACAGAAACTTTTGGATGCAATAAGAAAAGTTAGAGATGAGCTTTAATAAGATTTAAATTTTAACAAACAAATAGAACACAATAGAATCATGTTTCACTAAATTGTCTTAGATATATTTGTACTTTTAACAAATTATTAATTTATAATACTAATGGGACCATATATTTATATAGGGGTCTTCAGAAAATATATTATCTTATCATCTTATCTAAATGAGTGATTTTTTCCATTGGCCCAAGTCGGGACCAGAATATTATCTTAAAGAGGTTAAATTAATTGAGTATTAATTTAGTGAGGTTTTATTGTACCTGTAATAACGCTAAAAAAAGAGTGATTGATCTCACACCCAAAGCCATAATTTCTCTGTTGTCTTTCTCCTAACACTTTTCTACAGATTTTCAGCCCAATGGACAGGATCCTATCTCATGCACAGACAAACTATTAACACCTCAAATTCGCTCCAATGGCATAGATGTTGCACACTTTACACCACCACGACGGTTGACAACAGATGAAATTTCTCAAATTGTGAACGAATTTCGACTTGCTGCTAGAAATGCAATTGAAGCTGGATTTGATGGGGTTGAGATCCACGGTGCTCATGGTTATCTAATTGATCAGTTTATGAAAGACCAAGTTAATGATCGAAGTGATAAATATGGAGGGTCTTTAGAGAATCGTTGTAGATTTGCACTAGAAATAGTTGAAGCAGTTGCAAATGAGATAGGATCTGACCGAGTTGGTATAAGGATTTCCCCATTTGCAAATTATAATGAATCAGGAGACACCAACCCCAGTGCTTTGGGACTTTACATGGTGGAATCATTGAACAAGTATGACATCGCGTATTGCCATGTGGTTGAGCCTAGGATGAAAACAGCTTGGGAAAAGTTTGAATGTGCTGAAAGCCTTGTACCTTTGAGGAAGGCATATAGAGGTACTTTTATGGTAGCTGGTGGTTACGATAGAGAAAATGGAAACAGAGTTGTGGTTGAAGATCGAGCTGATCTTGTTGCGTATGGACGTTTATTCATATCCAATCCAGATTTACCAAAACGATTTGAGCTAAATGCACCTCTCAACAAGTATAATAGAGAGACATTCTATACATCAGATCATGTTGTTGGCTATACCGATTATCCAATGCTAGAAACAATGACAACATGATAAAAAATAAAAAATATCACTAAGATTTTCTGCACTTAAATTATGTTTGTATGTTTTCATCTTATTTAATACTCCAATAATACTTATGTCCCTCATTTTGGTTTCCATATTGATGAGGTGGTTGGAAAATTGGTCCCGTGGTGACACATGAGTTAACTTAACTTCAAAAGATAGTTCATGAGGAAAGAATTGTCCAAATCTGTACGTGAGTCCATTTCTCAACCAATGTAGGATTCTAATCGACTCTAACATCCCTCTTCACCTCACGTCCAACTAAAGTGTGCACCAAAACTCCGAACAGAAGAAACTTGACTTTCATATCATATAAAAATATAACACCCGATCCTTATAACTTATTTAAGACAGTTGACACACAGATAGATATGATCCTTTTTCGTATTCAAATATTTCATCACAAAATACTATCTAGTTTGCTAATATTATTAGCAATTTGAATAAAAATTGGTCCTGTGATGACACGGGGGCCTAATTTAACCCTTAAAAATAGTTTACAAGGAAAGAATTATCCAAATTTATACAAGCAAATCGTCATTTCATTCCTCAGTAAATGTGAGACTCTAATCTCTTTACCCAGGTGGTCAGGTCCAATTGGAGTGTGCACCAAAAACTCAACCATAAACACTATAATAGACTTGGCTTTCATATCATATAAAGATATGACACCTAATCCTTGTAACTTATTTAAGATAATTGATAGACAAATAAATATGATACTTTTTGATATTCGAATATTTCATCACAAAACACTATCTAATTTACTTATATTATTATCAATTTGAATAAATATTTTTTGTTCCAATCAAACATCAAAAATTATTTCAAAAAAGTACTATAGTGACCCATCTATATTTCAATTAGACTCTCCCATTATCCCCAAACATGATATCGGCATTTCGAAATACTCTTTTCTCTCATTACTTGTTAAACCCTAAGCCCTTCTTCCCTCTTCTTCTCATTTCCACCCAAAATTTCACCTTTGTCTCTTCGACTTCTTCACTCTGCAAAGCTCGTTCTCACTCTACATTTCTCTCTACTCTAATGGCGGGTGGTGATTTCCTCAATCCTTCGGCGGACAAACTGGAGAAACAGTTTGAAGACTTCCGCCATCATTTGGAGGAATCGGGGAATATCCGTGAACGGATACGAGCTGTCGCGACGGAGATAGATGCAGTTACTCGGCTCATTTATGCTAGCCTTCTTCTCGTTCATCAGTCTCGCCCTGTTGCTGGTATTTCAAAAAATCAAAATTAGTACTTTATTTTATGCGTTTTTGTAATGTTAGATGTAATTTTAGCTCTGAATAACCTTCACAGTTTCAGAATTTCAATTTGTTTATATTATTCACATCTTATTACAGTATGTTTGTAGGTTGAGTTTTGAAATGTTTGTGCTGCATTTTATTTGGTTTAAGATTAGTTGTGGCTATGTATGGATAAGATGCTTTTAGTTTGAGGTATATTTGTAGCATGGTCATCAGGAGCAAGTGAAGATTAAAATATTTATCTGAAAGTGTGTAAATGTCTTAGGAATTGTCTATTTTCACACTGATTGAGTGATGTTGTTGGTGAGCTGAGGGAATGAGGCACTTCACATTTGAAAGAATGCAAATCTCACACAATTTTAAAAATTCTGAACTCAAATCATTTGAAAGAGCTAAGATAAAATGTAATGAAAGATTAATTACTTCTATGATTACCTGCTTAGTAGCATGGCCATACATAGTTTGCAAAAATGTTAGCTTTTGGTTTCAGAATTCCCTCCATGCAAGTTCATTCTTGAATAATAAGATAAATCAAATTATTTGAACCATTGGTTTTTCATCTGCAGTATCATCTCTATCAGTTAACGAAGCCGAATTTTCTTTTATAAGATAACCGTAATGTGACTTTCGAGAGGAGAGTAAAAACAGCAATATAAACTAAGAAACACAAGTTGGTGGGTAATTGCAGTGAAGTGGCAGAATAATGGGGCCAAAACATGGAGGGAGAATAGATGCACGGGGAGGGTGACTGAGCTTTGAGGACACCAATGGGAAAGGGAAAAGATTGAGGACACAAGGTGATGCAAAAAACAAGGTCATTCTTTGACTTACTTAAATAAGAGGGAGAATATGTCATTATGCCATAACTATGATCCAAGCCCACATAATCACCCTATCATTGCTAATTCAATGTAGTTGTAGATTCTCCCAGAAAAGAAGGAAAAAGGCTATCAAATGCGAGATTGCTTGTATCCGCATTCTTAGTTATCCAACTAACTATTGAGTCTATGACCCCTAGAGCTGTACAGGGAAAAAAAGACCCCTAAACTGCAAGATTGTAGGAATTAGAACTGAATCGATGAAAGGAAATGGTATTTCTCTTTACTTAGCATGCATAAAGCCAATCAATATGTAATATAGGTAAGTGCTTATAACAATATTCATACAGGTTTCATCATAAATTGTATCAGTAGTGAACAATTCAAAATATTACTTTCCCTGAGTCATTGGGAATCAAACTGTATAGGAGTTCATAGGGATATAAATGATAGTTTCTTTAAAAAGAAAAAGTTCAAACTAGTAAGAATAAGAGAAAAAGTATCTTCCCTGTGCCCCCCCCAGAGCTTTGGTCTAGTGGTAAGAGATCCCATGATGTGTGGGTTAGGTCCACATCATAGGCTCGAACCTGATATGGACAAAAATTTTGGTATTTAAATCTAGAAGAATAGAGTGGAGGGCGCATTATGCATCGAGTTTCAAATTGTGTGCCATTGGCTCTCAGAGATTTCTCGGTTATTAAAAAATGAAAAAAAAGGTACGTGCACTGTGGTAGTCTATAATCTGCATCCACTCAAATCACTAACCAAGATCTCTACTCTTCAAAATTTTCTGTTAATAACTTCCAAAAATACAATTGAGGATAATTGCATTAGCTGATATATCAGGGAGATTTTACTAGGCCATGGAAAGAAAATTCAGAAAAGAATTGTCTAGACAACTTTTCTAGTTTTCTTGCAGTTATTATTAGCATTGATTTTCTTTTGACATGTGACATAGTGTAATAGTATTCTGTTCTCTGTGCTGCAATAGAGGTTATCGAGAAGGCTAAGTCTCAGATTGGAGTGCTGAAGGAACTTTACAGTCGGCTTTCAGAAATTGTACGTGAATGCCCTGGTCAGTATTACCGGTGAGTGATACTTGAAACTATTACCCTTTTTTCTTGATTTCTCAGTATTAAATTATTTTGTTATTGCCTTTCAGCCCTTGTAATTGTGCATTTTTTGGTGGATTAGGTATCATGGTGATTGGAAGAGTGAAACCCAAACCGTGGTCTCATTGCTTGCTTTTATGCATTGGTTAGAAACAGGGACTCTTGTTCTGCACAGTGAAGTTGAAGAGAAACTTGGGTGTAAGTTTTTCTCTGTGTATGATATTTCCTTTTCCCAAGAAGTCCTTGGATATTTTCTAGGGAAAAAGGCGTTGGTATTTTTTAGTATAACATAATTATTTAATACTCTACACTAGTTGCATCGCGTGCTAGCCTGCAGCATTTGTTTTTCTTGTGATGTTTAGTTGTTCTCATATTTGGAGTGTCAATCTTTCATTTGAATTGCCAATATTGTTTCTTTTTACCCCATGGCGCTCTAAGGAAACTTCATATTTCTCATTATCTTTCCCTTTCTTATAATGTACTTTCTTAACCAATTTAATGTGAACTCAAATGATATATTTTTAAACATTTAGAGTTAAATAGTGAATGTTGTCAAGGAAATTTCAAATTATCCTGGGAAACAGGGATGATCAAATGCTCACTCACCCTTGCTGTAGTGCCTGGTGATGCCTCTCTTTGCACCTTCTACAGTTCTTGGACAATTATCACCTTTCTTTATGGGGATTGATTCAGAACTTCTATATTTGAATTCTCTGACAGCAAATGCTAATGAGGGAGCCCCTTCTCAAAAAAAATAAAATGCTAATGAGGGAGTGTTAACCTCTTAAAAGCAAAAGCCAATTGAAAACTGAAAGCAAAAATAATCTCTTAAATTGGCTGCTTCTGCAGAAAAATTCTTCCTTGCCTTCTGAGGTGAATAGACTCTTATTTGTTTAAAAAGTACATCATGTTTATTTCTATCAGTTTTGATCTAAGTGTTTAACTTTTGGTTGGATTAGAGAATATTTTAAGTTTTTAACTTTTCATACTTGTCTACTTTGTAGTGACACCAACAGAATTTGGACTTGATGTTGATGACTATCTTATTGGTGAGTGTCTCTAAACTTCCAGAAATATGTGGTATAAAACTTGCTCTTTTTCTTTTTTGATGGGTAAACTTCTTGTTATTCTATTGGAAATGTTTCAAGGATAATTAAAAGCGTAGGAGATTATTTAGTTCTGTTGGTTTGAGGCTCTATTTACCACATGTTTTAAGGAATTCATTATGCAATATGCAGCCATTGTTGTATTGTCTGATTCAATTTTTTTTGGAGGTGCTAATACTTTTTTTTTGGCAGGCATTTGTTTCATGTCCAATGAGTTGGTAAGCACAAAAACTAGAACCCAGAATATATTTGATTTCTGTTTTATATGACTAACTTAATCTTGGTAGCTCTGTCATGGTTTTGACTCAAAGCTCCGCTTGTGTGAAAATTAATGTATAGAGGAATATGCCTAAGGTTGTTTTCAGTTCCTTCTTCTCATGTGGTAATCCATGAAATTAAAGCATTTCTGGAAGTTGGTTTTGGCTAGCTGTGAATGTCATAATGCTATTGATGTGCAAAGTTTTCAAGTAATGGATTCTTAGCCAAACTAATTTGAAAGAGCTATTGATAATATTTGTTGTTGGATTGATGAATCATGTGGTAATGGTGTTGCAGCCTAGATATGTGGTAAACCAAGTGACAGCTGGGGATTATGATTGCCCACGGAAGGTTTTGAAGTTCTTGACAGATCTTCATGCAGCATTTCGCATGCTTAATCTCAGAAATGATTTCTTGCGCAAAAAGTTTGATGGTGAGCTTGCAATTCCATATAAATTAGATTCTCCTTCTCCTTGATTAGATAAGATCCTTATAAATTGCATATTTAGATTGCCCCCAAGGCCTAGCTCAAGTGGCAAAAGGTGGAGGATTTGTGGCTTAGGTCGCAGGTTCAAGCCCCACACCATGCAAAGCGAAGCCCGGTATTTAAGTGGAGAAGGGTAGAGGGGCGGGCCCATTATCCACAGAGTTTAGA
>JAJOOR010011709.1:0-26216 GCA_036250505.1 Solanum acaule | reverse complement strand
ATATATGTGCCCACGTGGACACATTATTATTTATAATTTTGCATTATTTTTTATGTCCACGTGGGCAAATATATATGTTTAAAATACGGTATTAAATAGTCTAGGGAGATAATAGGTCCTCATGAAAGTTTAGTATCGCAACAACAAATTCTACCAAAGTTGAAGTATTTTTCAGACTCTTATCGCTAATTATATTATAGGGTGCTATCTTGAATTGACTACTGTAATGAATTGAATCACGTCGCAACACTTCGTTAATGTGTAGATTACTATCATATATATATATATAATCATATATATATAAAGCTTAAACATAAAAACGCTATATAGCGCCCTCTAAGGCCTCAAATCATATTTCTCTTTTTTTGTGGTTTTTTGGGATTTTTCCTCATTTTAAAATACATAAAAATATTATGACTTTATATTTAATTATTTCCTCACTAAATAAAAAACATAAAACTAACATTTATGCCCACTAAAAGTAATCAGTTGCTCGCCATTAACTTTTGGAAAAGAAAAAAAAAAACCAATAACTCACCATTAATGTTGCCCAAAACTTTTCTAGCGGAAAAAGAAAAACTCTTTCTCCTTCCCTATAATTAACATTTATATTTATTAATAGGTATTGATGTTACATTAATATTAAATAGTAAACATTAGTGTTGCACGATTTTTTTGCCCAGAAAACCTGATTTCAATCCCCCTTCTCCTTCCCACTAATTAATATTTATTAAAAGATATTAAATGTTGCACCTCTTCAAATTCTGGGGTCTCAATAAACTTGTAGTATAAATTTAGGAATAAAGCTTCAACAGCCCCATGTGCTAGGTGAAAAACTCATCGATTCAATACTTCATCAGGTAATTCCAATTATTATTTTTATTGGATAATTGTATCAACAAACTTATTAGTGGTTATACATGGTTCTAGGTGATACTATGATCTCTTCTTAAAATTTTCTTATGCATGGACGTTTATTGTTATGAATTCTAAGCAATATATCCTTTCTTTCATTGTTAAGTATAATTTTTGCTGAGTTTGTTCCATCATTTGCAGAAAGTGAAACAAAAAATGTATCAACAAGCTACAACAACTATTCATATGGACTTCTTATCAAACTACTTATTCTAAGCATCTCAAATATATCTTTTGATTATGCTTGTAAATATAACTATTTAAATATTTATAAGATGCAATTTTACTTAATACATGTCGTATATTTGTTTTGTTTCTTTTAATTTGTTGGTTTAATTTTCTTTTTTTGTTCATTATTTTATGTAAGATTTTTTTCTTCTTTGTGTGTTTTCGTAGATGATTACGAAAATAATAATTGTTCATAAATAAGAACGTTGAAAGAAAACTGATCTCTCATCAGCGTATAAGCTTTAGTTTATTATTGTTTTCATTGATATTATTTCTCACAATATTTAGATATCCGAATGCTTGATCTTAATTAGTTTTAAAAAATAATGTGAATAAAATTATATTTTCTTATGCACAAAATTGATTGGCTGAGAAATGAAATCAAACTTAATTTTGACATATTTAAAGTTTCAAATTTAATTCGAATTAAAAAGAGTGAATTACGTTGAACTAGCTAATTTTAAATTCGAATAATCACGTTTTAGTATGAGTTGAATTTGTATTTTTCTTTTACATGAGTGATTTGAATATAAGTTATTATCAATAGTTTAACAAATAAAAAAAAAACTTGAATTGAATTAGCACCACAATTTTTTAATTTATCCAAATATATGATAGCTTGAAATTTAAAATTAATATCTAATGCGAATAAAATTATATTTTCTTACGCACGAGATTGATTGGCTGAGAAATGAAATCAAACTTAATTTTCACATATTTAAAGTTTCAAATTTAGTTCGAATTAAAAAGAGTGAATTACGTTGAACTAGCTATTTTTAAATTCGAATAATCACATTTTAGTATGAGTTGAATTTGTATTTGTCTTTTACATGATTGATTTGAATATAAGTCATTATCAATAGTTTAACAAATCAAAAAAAAAAAAAACTTGAATAGAATTAGCACCACAATTTTTTAATTTATCCAAATATATGATAGCTTGAAATTTAAAATTAATATCTATATATATTTATATATAGTTGGGCATAGACAAAGTGATATTACAACTCTATAATCAATAACCATATTTTTCTTTTTTTTTCCTCAATTTTTACCATTTTCCTATTTTGTTAATCTGTTTTTGTTATTAAAAAAAAAAAAGTCACTACATCAAATATTTCTCCTGACTATATGTTACTCATTTTTTTTCCAATTACTCACTATTAACTACCACTTATTGTATTCAAGTCTCTTTAATGTGTTGGTACCTATCATTTTAATTTCAAATTTTAACATCAATTAAATAATTACTCAATTGATTATAGAAAGATAATTACTATAAAAGATGAGGAAGGATGAAAGACGTTAGATTTCGAATAGGTAATGAGAATATTAAAGTAAAAAAAAGTATTAAAATTTTGATTATTCAAAAATAAAGCACAATCTTTGAATAACAACAAGAATTAGGGAAACAAGAAAATAATAAAATTAAATAAATAAATAAATATAGAAAGGATCGAAAGAAGTAACGGTTCAGAAAACTAAAAAGAGGAAGTAGAATAAGAGAGGAAAAGAAAACAGAGATAATCGTGAAGAAAATAATGAAAACTTGAGGGAAAGTAACCTATTTTCTAAACTAGAGCTTATTATTTAGGGTATGAACAAATAAGGAGGAGATTAGATATGAGAATACAAAAAAAAAGATTTAAAAAAAACTAATAATTAAAAAACGACATTAAAATACAATTCATTTCTACTTATATCTACCTTTACTTTTCATTTCATGCTTTACTTTATTTTATTAGAATAAAATTTTTAATTTATATTATTGATTTTGTAAGGATATATATGAAATTATGGATGTATGTTATTATTTCGATTAAATTTTAGTAAGTTTATTTCTAAATTTATAAATAGTTTTTATGGCCGCGCGAAGCGCGGAAATGTTCACTAGTATATATATAAAGGAGAAACATAGAGAAGGTGATGTGGCACCTCTCTATGACCTCCATTCATATATTTTTTTGTTCCTTTTTTGACTTTTTTTTATTTAAATCAATTATTTTATTGTAAAAGTAAATTAATTAATTTATTGTAAATAAATATTTTATTAATAGAGGAACAATTACAACCAAAACTCTTCATAAGCCAATTAACAAAGAGTAACTATCTATAACTCACACCTCTCTAATTTTCAATTTCAATAAATTTATTTTTATTTGTATCTCTTTTTTTTTACATTCTTCTAATCGTAAAATGACAACATTTTTTTAATATCTTCTCTCTTTATTATTTAATTTCTTTACAATCTATCTATATCTATGTATAATATAAAGTTAGATAATAAAAAGATGATGTGGCACATCTCTATAGCTACTATTCATATTTATCTTTTATTGCCTTTTTTTTTGTTTTTTCTAAAAAAAATAGCTTTAATATCTCATTGTTTCTATTAAATAAATTTTAATTTGTAATTCAATCTAATGTGTATTCATGTCTAAAGATTAAAAAAAAATGGTTTTCCTCCATTGCAACCGTTCTAATCAAAGTCATTACTCAATTGAAGAGATTAGACATTTAAAAATTGAATAATAACCCAATTAAGTTTCAGTTTTAAAACCTTTCATTTTCAATATCTTTTTATTTTTTTACTAAATGAAGAAAATTAATGATGATTTTTCAAATTGTATATATAGATCATGTGGCGAAGAAATTTGAAATATCAATGGAGACAGATGACTGGTAAGCTTCGTTAACTTTTGTTTCTTTTTCCCGCCCCTTATTTAGGCTTTAGTGGGATTTCCTATTGAATTTCTTTGTGGCTCTGTGAGGTTTGTTTTACTTTTTTATGTGCTTTATTTAATTTATTTTTGAATAAGCAATTGTTTCCTTTTATTAGTATTCATCAATTGTCTTTTCTCTTCTTCTTTTTTTTTTTAATTTTCCATCAGGTGTTCGGAGCCCACATAAGAGTTTCAACTAAATTCAGATCGCGCTCTACAGGACCCATTCGGGGGTGGTGCTCACAACAGGATTTCCTCCATATCAGGGCTCGAACCCGAGACCTCTGGTTAAGGGTGAAACACTTTTTTTTTTTTTGGTCTTTTCTCATTACCCCATTACTACAGCTTTAGGATAATCTTTTTTGGTCAAATAATTAATACTCATATTCATAATATTATTTGGTATTTTGTATTGTAATAGTATAAACGGAAATATTGTAAAACTTTATTGAAATGAGAACATTAGCATTTTAAGTATTCATGTTTTCAATGCTTATTATGTTTGATGCTTTGGATTGACTTGAAAGAAGAAGAGGAAGGCTATCGAATGATGGCTATAGCTTGTGAAAATGGATATCAACAAAAGCTCAAAAAATTGTATATTAATTTCATTTTTAAAAATATTTTAATAATTAAGAACATAAAAATAGTACAATTATTTATTTATTTATTTTAGTTCTTTCCTGGTTTCTCTTTATCAAACCTCAAAAGTTCATTTTATAAATGGATTGCACCTAGAGTTGCATTGCCCATCAGAAATATGATTACTTTTAATCATTTATATGTGTAAGAGCCGTTTTTAAAAATTCTGTATTGCGATTCTAATATTAAAAAAAATAATTTATAATGTTTTACTGATTTTTTTTGTAATACTATACTAATGATTTGTTTTTCCTATTCCTGACTATATTAATTACTTGCATATTCTCAAATTAAATGGGATAATTAATGGGTAATAATGTTTATACTTCTTCATATTTTATAACATGTTTTATGCATGATGTAATAGCTTTTCTTACATTTTATGTTGAGACTTTGAAAATATATTTTGGTTATTTATCTTTATTATTGTGAAGTTAGAAGATGAAAAAGGAATATAATTGGGCATTTTAAAAAAGATAATGAGTAATTATGTCGGAAAGTATTTGAGGAGATTAAGTTAAAAGATTAAAAAGAAATATTCATGTTTTAAAATTTAGTAATATATATATATATATATATATATATATATACTTGAAGAAAGATTTTGATTTTTCTTGAACTTCTATCCTTTCTTTACATTCTTTTAACAAAAATAAAAATATCATTTCACTTATATAGTTATACATTATACAAGTTTTATAGAAAGGCTCTGAATTTTTAAGTGCTGAAAAATCATAGAAAATGTACTAATAATATAAATGATTAAAACATTATACAAGTTTTATAGAAAGGCTCTGAATTTTAAAGTGCTGAAAAATCATAGAAACTTTACTAATAATATAATGGGAAAAGGGACGGATTTACCCCCGAACTTTAATAAATGGTACGTATATGCCCTCCGTTATACTTTGCGTCCACATATGCCCCTACCGTCCAATTATAGATACACATATACCCCTCTCATTAACGGACCCCTAATTTCTTACACGTGTCTTAACCCTATTGAACTACCCGTTTGACCCTTTTTTTTAACCCATAACCCAACTATCCGCCCCATAACCCAATACCCACCCAATTTCCTCTAAAAGGATCCTAATTAAAACATCCAAATTGACACACCAAAATCCGTCCCTCTTCCCAAGACTATTGTACGCAGGCTTGTGAAGGAAAAGCTTTCTCAGCTATCTACCGATACTCATGATATCTCACTTCTTCGTGACTCGCTCCTTGCTTTCTCTGAAAGTGCTCGATTTTTCATCCATTACCTCTCCGCAACGTAAGGTTTAATGGGTTTTGCAGATTAGTTTCAATTCTTTCTTATTTTTGATAAATTTCAATTAATTCCTGGAAAATGATGAAAAGGGTTGGAGATTATGGGTGCTGTTTTGAATTTTGTGATCCGGAATTCAAATGGGTTTTGTTAAATTTTTGTTCTTTTACTGATTATTTATGGATTCAGCCTTAAAAAATTTATACGCGGGGACCTCCGACTAGGGAAAAGGGACGGATTTTGATGTGTTAATTTGGGTGTTTTAATTAGGATCCTTTTAGAGGAAATTGGGTGGGTATTGGGTTATGGGGCGGATAGTTGGGTTATAGGTTAAAAAAAAGGATCAAACGGATAGTTCAATAAGATTAAGACACGTGTAAGAAATTAGGGGTCCGTTAGTGAGAGGGGTATATGTGTACCTATAATTGGACGGCAGGGACTTATGTGGACGCAAAGTATAACAGAGGGCATATACATACCATTTATTAAAGTTCGGGGGTAAATCCATCCCTTTTCCCTAATATAATTGATTAAAATTTAAAATATTTAAGAAGAAATCTAATATCAAAAATTCATTTCTCTAGTTTCATTATAACTAGGAATTTTTTATCTAGTTGAATATCTATAATTGGTAAGTTTTTTTAAGAAAACGTAAATTGATAATCATAATTAAGCTCTTATATTATCAAAATATTCTAAATATCTACTCTTTGTGTTATATATCATGTGCATAATCAATTTATTAATAATTGTTAGAAGGTGTGATTTGATATCACCAGTTTTAGAGCACTGAATATATAAGATCTGATTTTTTTTAAATTTAAGTCGAGATAAACAAATTTTTAGGTATTTGATTTTGTTGGTAATTTAGCATTTTAAATTAATAAAATCCGTCATTTGGAAAGCCACTATCCGTTAGTGACAGTTTTCTTACATATTGTTTTAAGTAATATATGTGACATTACTATTCACTCTTTATGTGCATTTCATTTTGGGCTTAATTGCTCATTATTTTGGTGGAAATAAAACGTTGCTGATAACGTTGGTGGACTGATCATGGGCAGCACATTTGTTGTCCGTTGTTAACATTAGTTATCAAACATCAATTCCATTCTTAATTCTTCTTCCATTAATCTTTGTAACCTATGTAACCTCTAGGTCATTTATCTTCACTATTTACTATTCCATTATCTTTCTATTTATTCCTAGGAAGACTTCTTCTAGTATAAATAGTGGTGGTCTTCATTTGGTTTAGATACACAAAAAAATAGAGAGTGCAAAAGTTTGTCAAAAAAGAGAGTTCTTATTAGTTGAAGGGAGATGTTCTTTTTGTGGAGCTTTGGACTCAACTCTTGTCCAGAGTTGTTGAGTTATACTTTGTGTTAAGGTTGTTGTATCCTGGAGGGGACAAGTCAAGAAGGACTACTATTGAACCGGTGAAAAACATTTGCTGCAGTGGGCTTGAATCTCCTTAAAAAGAGCGAGATATCCGCGCCTCAGCCAGAAAAATTTTATCTCTTCATTTTTATTTTCAATTGTAATCTTGTGATTCTGTTATTTTGTAATTTCACTAACAGATTTCATTGAATGGCTAATTAATGACAATTTGCCTTGATATGTTCTTCTCCATCCACTCTTAAGATTGAAATTGTCTCATAATATAAAGTCAAAAAATGCATATATAATCTGTTTTTGAAAAAATATCAGTGTCAAGATACGCATGTATTTAAAAATTATTGTTCTTGCTCATCAAATTTTTCATATCTATAATTATATTTAATCTTAGCTTTTGATTAATTAATTATTTTTTCTTAATTTCCTTTAATCACAAAGCAAATCCTCAAAAGTATTTGATGTCAGCTTATTGAATAAAGTTGATTTTATCACTAGAGATGATATGAATCGATTATTACTTTGCTTGATGGCGCATGATGTTGACATTGTAATTCAAAAATGAAATAGTATATGCTTCGTGATATCAATATAAATGAATTGTAATTATCAAAATGTAAAATTGCAAATATTAGATATTTTATGTGATGTGATTATGTTAGTTAATGATTCATTTTATTAGTTTACTTTGGTGTTCTTGCTTGCACATTCCTATTACGTGCTCAAGAAAAAATTTGATCATAGATGCAAAATTATAAACTTAAAGGTTGTTCAAAGTTATTAATTACTTCAAGGAAAAAGAGTCAAAAATGCCCTTAAACTATGTGAAATCAATAAAAATGCTCTTGTCGTTAATACTTTAGTTCAAAAATGTCATTGCAGTAAATACTTTGGTTCAGAAATATTTCTATAATTACTAAATGGATCAAAAATGTTCTTTTCCATTTAACAATGCAAACAAAACTAACATCAAGCTTTCGTGCGCAACATGGGCACACTCATCTAAAAAAATTAATGATTAAAAAAATTGTATTAGGGAAAATTACACTATTATGTTATGTTATTTTAAATATAATTTAATCAAGATTTTTAATGTTCACCTAAATTGGCCCAAAGAAGAAACTTAAGAGCCCTAGAGGGCTATCATGGAGCCACAATCTCCTCTCGACCTCCAAAAAATTCAAATTCAAGGTAAAATGATAGATCTTGATAAGACGAACCTAACATAATAAAATTCATTTCAAATTTCATCCGCAACTTCGAGAAACTGCAAATTATAGACATGATTAGTATTGCAAAATTTCAAAAGCAAAGTATTAGCCATTTTTCAAAATATTTCCCAATCAAATTTTATTATGATTCATGATATCTCGCCTAGGGGGATAATAGACCGACTACCTCTTCATAAATGAGATTATATTATTTGTCTATGTTTGACAAATTTTTGATTTATATATATGAGTGTATAAATACCTCTTATAATTATTTATAATGTAATATATTGTATATCAAAAATTTTAACATCTATATAAAAAAGAAATATAAAAGTTTTGTATATTATTGTATATCAGATATATATTATTTTATACTAAATTATGTTTTAAGTTAAAAATTTATAATGTAAGTTTTGAGCTAACAATAATTTATTTGTCCTTTTTCTCTATCTTTATTAGATTGTCTTAAAATGTTTGATGCAAATAAATTTTATGTTCTAATTTCAGAGATCTCCCTTCAGGTTTCGCTCTATAACCCTCACATTCTTTGTGGTTTAAGACATTACATCTACCTCCCATATTTTGATTTTTTGGTAACCATTCTTTAAATTTATTATGATTTGACACATTTGCCCTTTTTATACTAGTTTCTTCATATTAAACATATTATTAAAAATGACTCATTTAATAAATAATTCAAAAATAAACAAACACAAATTAATCAATATTATTATATTATGTATAGATACACATTCTTTTTACCAAACAAAGATCGAAGGTGTGCAAATAAAGTGAACTAATTCACTGGTGATGTAATTCATGCTAAGCCATCATTTTCACTAAACATTAACTTATCATCTTCATCTTCATTTCATCTTTACCAATTCATGGGTGATTTCTTCAAATCGAAGGTGAAAATGGACTCCCGAGGAGAGGAATCAGATAAGAACGGTCAATTTGTTTTACTGAAATATTTTTACTAGTTGATTCAAGAAATAGAGATAAAATCATCCTAAATTAGATCTAAGCTTGAATGAGAGATTAATAACAGAGGAAATTGTTGATTCTCAAAGCAATCGAATTTGTAATTTCTAAAGTGATGATATAATTGTTGGTTGCAGCGGGTAAGTCCATTCATCTCTCTTTTACTTCTAATACTCCAAAACATCTCTCATATGTTAAAAATTAGGTGGTATGATTTTAACCATTAAAAATTGAACAGGACGAGCATCAAGTAGGATGATTGATATCTATGTATATGTTTTTAGATTGAATTAGGCTCTAATAAAAATGATAATATCGGTAATGAGTATCTGATAGATCTCAAATCAATACAAAAATTATGATAGCATGTCGAAGCTCTATTCTTGGAATTAGGAGGAACAAGGTTATGTTACTGGAAAATAATTGTGATGGAGAAAGGCGGCATATTTTTTTTTTTTGGAAAAAATAATATAAATAAGGGTAAATATGTCAAATTATAATTAATTTATATTTATTTTAAATAAGTTTAAAGAATGGTTACCAAAAAATCAAAATAAGAAAGGTATACGTAATATCTTAAACCACGGGGGAGGTGAGTGTTATAGAGTGAAACTTGGAGGGAGGTTTCTGAAATTATCCCTTTATAATTTCATTCACGTGATCATTTGTGATTTTTTTTTAGATTTTTTTATAGAGATTTATTTTTACCATAATTAATTGATGCATCATTTTTATTTTCTTATTTCATAATATAAAAGTTAAAACCTTTCGTCTTTTTACAAATAATCATTTTATATAATCTTTATGTAATATAAAATTTTATTCTTTTCAAATTCTTCATTTGTTATAAAATTATTTTATTCTAAATTTCTAAATAAAATAAATTGCAAGCAAATATTATATATTATACATAATAATGGATAATTCAAATAAAAGTGAAATTATCGAAGAAATACAATTACATAATAAATATATTACATAATCGTAAAATTTATTTTAAAACTTAATTTTCAAGATTATTACGTTACTTCCCTAAATGCTCTATTAATATATTAGACTATTACAGAGTTCAAAATGAATATTTTTATCCTTAATATTTTTTTATGTCTTGCTAAAAATTGTTTAAGGTAATAATTTCATCTTATATTCATTATTTGGTGTATTAATTTACTTCTCCTATTCCATTTTAAATTATTGTATCCAAGTATTTTTCATGTTCATTAAAAGTAGTTTAGTAATCAAGTAAATTTATTACTGTAAACTGAAATGAATTCAGGTATGTTTACTCAATCGCAGTTCGAAAGAGGACCAATTTCTTCTTCCATCACTAACATTTTCCACCATTGTTGCAACTCAAAGAATCTCAGAGCCATTAAAGTATTTCAAGCACACCTAATTAGAACTGGGTTAATCTTCATCTCCCCTAATTTTCAGTTCAAACTTGCTACTTCACTTCCCAACAACAACAACAACCATCTTTAGACCTTAACCAATTTCTTCAAATTCCTCAAACCCAGAAACCCTTTGCTCTTAAATTCAATCCTTTCCCATTTTTCCCAAAATGGGTTTCATTCTGTTGCTCTTCGTACATTCTCTTTCATGCATTTTGGTGGTATTGACATTGACTCATACACGTTGTGTAGCTCCATTACAGCTTCATCTGCTGTGAAAGATGTGAAATTTGGGCAAATGATTCATACCCTTGTGCGGAAATCGGGTTGGTTTTCTAGTGTTTATGTGGGGTGTGCTTTAGTGGATTTATATGCGAAGTCGTTGTGTATCAAGAATGCAGCTAAGATGTTCGATGAAATTCCTGTGAAGAATACAGTGTGCGTGAATGCAATTCTTTCAGGTTATTCTGAAGCTAAGATGTGGATGGAGGGACTGGCATTGGTGAGGAAGATGCCATGTTTAAATTTATGTTTGGATAATTTCACTTTTTCAGCTGCTTTGCGTGGTTGCGTTGGGCTCTCTGCATTTGAATTGGGTAAGCAGGTTCATGGATGTGTTATTCGAAAAGTTCATGATATGGAATCTGATGTGTTTCTGCAAAGCCTGTTGATTGAAATGTATGGAAAATTTGGGTCAGTGGAGAAGGCTAGGCATGTTTTCGACATGGTTGGCTTTCGATGTGGAGAAAGAAAGAGGGATGTTGTTCTGTGGACATCAATGCTTGGTGTTTGCGGAAGAAATGGGAAATTTGAAGAAGCCATTAGTCTGTTTAATGACATGGTAATGGAAGGAATCAAACCAGATGGTGTGGCGTTATTGACTGTTCTCTCTGCTTGTAGTCACACTGGCCATGTAATTCTTGGAATGCAGTACTTCGAATCAATGATATCTAATTACAGTTTGGAACCCAGTCCTGAGCACTATAGTTGTGTGATTGATTTACTGTGTCGTGCAGGTGAGTTGGATAGAGCATGGAATTTAATCAATGACTTATCTTACAAAGAGAATGATAATTTTACTGTTACCCTGTGGGGGGCCTTGCTTAGTGCCTGCCATAATTTTGACAATGTCGAACTCGGTAAATTAGCTGCTCAACGGGCACTCGATTTAGACCCTCAAAATGATGGGGTTTATGTTCTGCTATCGAACATGTATGCGAGGAATGGTCTGTGGAATGAAATTGAGATGTTGAGGGAACAGATAAAAGAGAAGGGATTAAAGAAAGACATAGGACATAGTTTGGTAGATATCACTAGATGAGATAAAGGCAATGATAAAAAATAGGCCACATTTTTCTTCTCATGGATTTGTTTAGTTAAAAGAAATGGTTTATGAGGTATGGCACAAATGAGGGTCCTTGTTGATTGTTTTGTAAGATACATAGCTAAAAGTGGTTAGAGTATACTGTAAGAGAAGTTATGGTGCTCAAGACGGCTCCGTTATGATTTGGCGCATACTGTAAGCAGAGTTATGATGTTCAAGGTGGCTCACACATGGGAGTCCTGCTACAAGTCAGTAGCTCAAGTGAGATTGTTGAAAGACCATGTTTCAATGTGGACTAGTTTCTTGAATGTGCAACGGCAGAGCAATTAAGGCATTAAAATGCTGAGGAATAACCTTTAAAATCCAAATATTCCAGGACAAGGAAACCAAATATATTAATCAAATTTGACATTAAGCTAAACAAGGAACTTCTATGGCAGAAGAGTGCCTCTTCCATCTCAATGAAGAGCTACGTGAAAGAAATCTCAATTCTATTGGACAGGAGATGTTCTTAAAATTCAGTTTTCATCGAAGCTCTTAAATTTTTTGTTGGACTTGAGGGGATGAACCAAATTCTTATTTGTGAAGTGACAATGGAGAAAGAGGGCTGGGCCATGACTTTGAAATGCTTGGGCTTAATGAGCATTGTAGGGAGAGTTCTACTAGCAATGAAAGTTGATGGAATTACATGCAGGCAGAGAGATAGAAGGAATTAGCGGAGATAAAGAAGAAACTCTGGCAATTCAATGTAAAATCTATTGGACATGCTAGTAATCAGGGCTGCTTGAAGCACATCAAGATGACAAGAACTAGCTCATCTGGAAGAGGAACTATAATCCTTTGTAAGTTTCCTCATATTTGAAGTACAAAGATTACAACTAAATATTGGGAAATCACTTACTCTTAATTCTTAACTTCTGTGATGGTCAGGAATTAAAATGAAATGGGTCCTAACAACAGATCGATTGACTTATAATGGACAGATGAGCTATATGTAAGGAATACCAAATCATATTTTGATACTAAATATTCTTGCCTCCTCAGGTGAAGGATGAATTTATTGCTTATTTTTTTGTCATCATTGTGCATTGAAATTCATTTGCTAAATTGTGGAGGACTGGAGCATTGCTCTAGTCATTGGAAGTTAGAGAACTTTCAAAACAATAACAGTAGAGAAGTTGTGGAACCTGATAGGTATGTATGTGTAAGGTGATCCTTATAGTTCAGTTGGACAGTTCAACTTTCATGGTATAGCAAGATTCAATTCACGAAATAAGTTGTGTTAGATCTTCTAAAGCATGTATCGAGATGGAATATGAGCTATGCTGTTCAAAGATCTCCAGATATCTCCAAGTGTACCACCATTAACTACTAATGCAGAATTCATATTTCATCCAAATAAAGATTGTAGCTCAACAGTTTTTCGCTGTGAAACTTTTATCTATTTATTGTAATAAGTAGAAGATATCGTTTGATGGTTTATCCAGTGCTGGAGTTGCAATTTCATATTGCAAGATTCAGAAGGTAGTTGAGCATGATAGATGTACAACATCTACATCTTAAACCTGCTTCCGATTGGTGAATTTATTATAACTATATGTAAAGTAATTGCTGTTACTCTGCTGAGAGCTTTGATGTAAAATTTCTTTTTTCATTATGATGTGCTCGTAATTTACTGCAAAGTAGAGAGTCATGAGAAAGAATTACAACTGTACCAATCTATAAGAAGAGAATTGCACTAAAATGTTTCTGAGTGGAGTGATGCAGAGCTTACTCTATTAATTCTTTCTTCATATGTTAAATGTTCTTTTTGATAATCTTCTAAGTACTTGGACACTTTGGCGTGTTTGGACTACCAAGCTAATTAAGGATTCAAGTGGCAAGCTTGCACACCTGGGGCAGAGGCTGAACTCAGCACCTATGAAGAGTATTTGTTTTTGATAGGTAATACGATACGAGACCAGCCAATGAAGAGGGTAGTCGGCTTGGTTGCTGCTCGGTTACGTTGGAGAGGTTCAAGGCTGTGATAATAAGGTAAGGAATGGAAAGTTGTTTCACTTTGGTTTTCTAAATTTCGGATAATTGTGCATGTGCTATCTGTGGTCCTCTCAACTTACTTAGTTGTTGCTAGCTTGTGCCTTTTTTTTGTTCCCTTACCAGACACGAAATCCAAGTCCTTAACATTTACAAGATTTGATGTGGGTTCCAAGAGTTTTTTCTTGGCCTATGTTTTTGAGGGATCCTTATAACTCTGTCTCTCTCTCTCTCTCACTATAATGCTGTGTAAATGTTTGTGGCTTAGAAATTGAGGCTTCTTGTATGTAGGACAAGTCATATGGGTATCTTAAACTCTCTCGAAACCAACCTATGTTCGATGGTTTATCATGACAGCATCCCTCTTCAATTTGGGGTTTGATATTGTAGATTGTGAATTTGTGATCTATGATAATGCTCTAAATAGAAGTAATAAATAAAAAACCCCACCCTCCCCAAACCAAAAACAGAACAATAAAAAGTTATTTGCTTGTGGGTGGTGGATGGTCTATTTAGTTTAATCTTTGATGACTTATCAGGTAAGTGAAAAAAAACAATTTCTACAACCATTGCATCAATTTATGGATTCTTGTAGTAGTCAGTCAGTGCTAGTGAAAAGAAAGCCAACTCCAAATGGTAGACTCTCCCGTAAATGTGAGTATTCACAAGGCAGGGGTAAGGTCGGCGTACACACCACCCTTCTCAAACCCCACTTGTGGGATTACATTGTAGGGTATGTTGTTGTAGTACTAAGATAAAATACCAAGGAACATGTCTCAGGTAGACTGTCAGACTTAATGAGTTATAGGACCATCTACAATTTGAATGAGGCAATTGGAGCATATAAATGAGGTACCATTTAAAGGTAGTTTCAAGTTGTTGGGGCGGATAGCCTGATATAAACAAGCTTACAATAGTCTTTGCTACAACAACAATAACAACATACCCAGTGTAATCCCACAAAATGGGGTCTGGGGAGGGTAGGTTACGTAGATCTTACCACTACCTTAGAGATAGAGTGACTGTTTCTGATAGACCCTCAGCTCAAGAAAAAATAAACAGTCCAAATAAATAAATAATTGAAATGAAGAAATCATTGCAAAATACTATAGAAAACGTAACAAATCAGAGTTAATAGTGGTCATAACAAGATAAAACAATAATCTATATGTAAAAGAAATCACAAATAATTACCAAACTCAAAGGATAAACAACTGCAAGAGTAATACGGCTAATAGTATAGAAGAATAAGCGAGACAACGCTCAACCATCTAATTAACCTCCTACCCTAATCTGCGTCCTCCATAATCTCAATCTAAGGGCATGTCCACGGTAAGCTGAGGTTGCATCATGTCCTGTCTAATCACCTCTCCCAATACTTCTTCGATCTACCTCTACCTCTAACTCTTCTGAAACCATCCACAGCCAACCTCTCACACATGTCCGGACCATGTCAATCTCGTTTTCCACATCTTGTCCTCTATCGAAGCCACTCCTACCTTGTCCCACATATCTACATTCCTAGTCTTATCTCTCCTAATCTTTACTATTGGAGTAAAACATCTTTGAAGGGACAGTCTGCAAGAGTAACATGTCATTCATGTGGTATAGAGAAGCCTGAGTCACCATCAAACTGCAAATAGACGAAAGGTGTGGTTCATAACTAGCTTCAGGCATGACCTCATTATGGTATGTACAAAGGAAACACACCCCTCTCCCCCTCCCCCTCTCATCAATTCATTCTTTTATTATTTTCATTATACTTACAGGGACACTCTTGACCAATTTCGTTTTCAGTACATTCGATTTTCAGCTACCCGGATCTAGTCCTCTCTCTTTCTTGCATGTGAGCTTTTAGTTATTTTGTAGTTTGGTGTATAGAAAGATGACAAACTAAAGAGACAAGAAGAGTCAATTTTATAAATGTTTTGTTTTGCTGATGAAAACATCATTGTTAGTATTCATTTTTGTTCTACTGTCAAGTTCAATAAATCAACTAAACATTGTAATCCCAAAGTTTCTATGGTTATCTCAAAGGATTTGACATAATTGGACCATCGACATACCATTGCTCTTCCCATCTCTATTGATTCCAATTTTTTTTATTGATGGGCATATATATATGTATGATTGAGACTTTATTCTTCTTTTGGCTTTTTGAGGGAAGGATATTTTGTTGGGAGCGCCACCCCCGAATGGGCCATGCAGTGCGCAATTCGGATTTAGTCAGAGCTTCAATGTGGGCTCCGCACATCGGGTGGGAAACAAAAAAAAAGACTTAAAAAGGCATACTAAGTGTTTTCTTGATGCACTGAAGGGGTGGGGGGGTGTATATATGTATATTGTTTTTCTTTATGAAAAGGAACAAAAGAAGAAGACAGAAATACTGGAGTGACTGTAATTAACATGATAGCTCTGTGGATCATTTTCTGAGCCTTAGAACATGCAAATAGATACTAGTATATCTAACTCCCTTTTCCCATGATGGAGCCAAAGGTTTCCTCCCCACCCACCCACCCCTTTTTTTTTTGGGAGGGGTGGGTTGTTTGGATGTAGATACGGATGGAGTCTTGATCAATAGGTTCAACTAAATTTAATATTTTCAATATGTAACGTAGCGCAAATATACATGAAATTTTTCAACGTTTTGACAAAATTCAATTCTACTCATTGAAAAGTTAGTCATCAAATTTAAATTCTAAATTTGTCCTTGAATAATAGATGGGGTTATAGGAGTCGGAATGGGGTCTTAGAGTCCAAATCGATAACTACTGTTTTGCAAATGGTGTTGCTTATAGGTTGTGTATCAATTGGTTCTTTTGGTTTTGAAGTTTATCGGTTCAACTTATCGTTTATCGATTTGTAGACATGCTAAACTATTAGGGAACCATTGAGATATTAATTTATCATTTACTGGTCGTTATCGGTTCAGTTATCAGTTTAATCGCTAAGATTTCACAAAAAAAAACATCTGAAATCACTTTGAAACAAGGTGACAAATCAAATGATGAAAGATTGCATCTTGCTCAAAAACAAATACTGATATTTTGTAGAATAATCAAAAAATTGAGACAGTGAGTAATGATATAAAACACAACATTCTATCTAAAACGATAGTGACATTTATTATAGTAGTATATTCTTTGTAATATTGCTCATCTATAATAGCCATATCATGTTGTGTGGTAAAATTTTGTAAGAAATATATTATGTGTAGAATAAAATATTTAAATATTTATGGTAATCAACTAATGATAATAAACAAAGTAGATTGTAAGCCGCTATTATTTTGTTAAATTGATTAAAAAATACATTCTTATGGCTGAAAGCTTGGATAAAAATCTTCGTCAATACAAGGATATATCGTCACAAAGAAACTAGCATTTACGAAATAACCTACCATTATACGTCAAGCTTGATATATTTATATTTTAATTAATTTAAATGCACATGTTCTTTAGATGTTAATTCTTAATCGGTATGGTATAATTAGTTATGGATTTATTAGTAATGACTAATGTGTTAGTCTTTTCAATTTTTTAATTCATTTAGTATAAAAGTCAATTAAGATTTTAAATTTAACAATTATTTTATTTTTGTTTATAACATAAAATGTACCAATTTTTTTTTTTTTTGTATTTTTTGTTTATGACAGCTACACGATTATCAAGAAAAATGTTTCCCTAAAAAATATTTCATAGAAAACAAGTTGGTTTCTAACTTACTTTATCATATTTAGTTGGTGCGTGGAAAAAGTATTTTCTAGTATTTGGTTGGTGAATGAAAAATACTTTTCACCAAAATAACTTTTATTTTTGGCTAGAGAATATAAATTACTTTTTAGAAAAATAATTTTAGACCTGAAGTCCAATCCAGGTCATTGATTCGGGACTCGACCCCGACACTCAAAATGAGACGGTATTGTGATGACTGATGCAAGATCCGATCCCAAACTCGATCCGGGACTTGACCCCGAATTCCAATTCGGGACCTGACATTCAAACTGGGACCCAATCAAGATCTCGATACCCGAATTGAAACATGATCTCAATGATTGATTTTAGATCCAACTCCTAAATTTGATCCAAGATCTGACCCCAACATTTAAACTAGGACATGATCTCGACATCCAAATCTTGACATGACCCTAACAATCAATTTGAAATCAACCTCGAGACTCGACCCAAGATATGAACCCAAACTCCTGATCCAACACTCAATATTCAAACTTGACCTGATCTTGACCACGACAACGACACCCGGCTCCGACGACTAATTGAGACCTAATTCTTACATCTGACCTAGGATCCGACCCCGATCCAAGATCTGGAACCCTAATCGAGGCCAGAAACCCAAATAGAAAATCGACTTTTGAATGGGGATATGACCCCCACACCCGATGCAGAACCCGACTTCCAAATTTAGATCCGACCACGACTCCCAACACATGAATTGTTATTTGACCCTAACTACTTTCAAATCAGGATTTGACCTCGACCTTCGACCTCGACGACCAATTAGGAACCCGAACCTGACACGTGACCTGGAACCCCACTTCGACTCTCGATTTAAAATTTGACTCCAATCCGATTTAGAACTCCACCCCGACACTTGACTCAGGACCTAACATCAACACCAAACTCAAGATCCGATCTGGAATCCTTACTCAGGACCCGACACCCAAATCAGGATCTGCCCTGATCCGACCCGGCACATAATTTGGGAGTTCAGTCTCAAAACAAGGTGGGGACTCGATACTTGAAAAGGAATTTTAGTGATTGTTTTCCTTACTCATTTTCCTTAAATTTGAGGAAAATAAATTAATTTGAAAAATATTTAAACCAACCAACAAAATTGAAAAATGCTTTTATAACATCACATATGGTTGAAGCCAAATTGAAGTTAGTGGATTTGAATGAATGTATAACTAATTAAACTCTGCGTCGGCGCCTGTCCTATAACATCACATTCATGTCCTACTTCTCCCTTTTCCTCTATTTTCTTTAACCATTTTAATGAGGAAAAATTACAACATTCGACACTTGAACGTGTGTGCACATTTTGTCTTGCAGAAATTTATCAAGATCGATAATTAACAACAAGGCTAAATAGTTGATATACAGTGGAATTATCTGAGTGGAGTACTAGACTGGGTTAAAGTCTCATATTGATCGAGGAATGGATAGCTTAATTAATGCAATTGTAAGTTTAAAAAAAAAGTACTAAGTAAATTCATAGAATATTTAATATGATGGGAAGATTGAATGTATCTCTCGTCTCAATTATATGATATTGTTTAACTTGACATAAAATTTAAAAAGATAATTTTTTTTAAAATTTATGATTTAAGACAAGTCATAAATATTTAAAAATTAGAAATTATCTCATTAAAAATAAAGTATGTATTTTTAAATTTAAATTATTAATATATAAATAAATATATATCAATTTTCTCTATACGGACTAAAAGAAAAGATATGTTACATAAATGGACAGATTATGCACCGGGCGAGTCAAAATTACAAAGTCGTGGCGCACATGCGTACTTCTCAGTACACTCATTTCTCCTCCATGTAATTCAACTACGTACTTCATCCTAATTTTACTTTTTCTTTTGGAAATTAAAACTTTAGAAAGTTAAAGTATAGTTTATAAGAAATTATAGTCTATAGTTGTAAGGGAAAATCGTATGAAATAGCAAATTATTAATTTAAATTAAATGTTATAGCCATAGATTATTTTATTTGTAATTCGCAGCAAACATCCCTTTTTTTGTCATCTGGTTCGTTACACAATTAGTCATTTTCGGTATATAATTACCCATTTGGTATACAAATGTATAAAATGTGTTTGTGTTTGTATAAAGCGAGAGAAAAGTGTATATACAAATACAAATACAAATACATATATTTTCATCATATACACTTATAATTATACAAATACAGATCTTATTATACAAATTACAATGTATAAATGAATTTATACAAAGCTGAACAATTTGTATAAAATTAGATGTATCTAGTGAATTATACAAATCAAAAGCTCCATAGCAAACATAAAATTTGCTGCAATTGTGCAAACTATAGCTATAACATACAAATATGATTTTTATTTTGCTATATGTGAAAGTTGCTCTAGTTTTAAACATTGTTTCTAACCTAGGTAGATCATTTTTGTTAAGAAAAAAAAGAACATTGCTAAGGCATATGTTTCACTTGTGTCATCGATCGTCGGGAATCTTTAGAAAGCGAATGAATTTTCTTTGCTCACAATCTAGATATCCTTTAAGAAATGTAGAGCGTTTCTCTAACCCTACCCGTCATTGTATGTGGAGAACTGTATCTTTCTTACATCCGTAATGATATATTTATTCATAAGCATTGTAAGAGTTAAGAAGGAGGACAAACTAATGGGATAACAGATTAATTAGCACCCCTTAAGCGCAAATCCGATCCATTTGTTATTTTCAACATCTTCCGCTCACACGTGAGAAAGTGCTCAAGCTCCATTAAGCTAAGGAAAACATATTCTCCATTAAATTTTCTTGCATCAATTCATACATTACCAACAAAATCTTTTAGTGTTTACCAACCAATTTTCTATTGGTAATTTTACCAACGATTTTAAATTGATTGGCATCCATTTACCTACCAATTTGACCAACGAATATTCTCGTTGGTAATTAGGTCTTTTCAATACTAGAAAATATGAATTTAGCTACGAAATTTGTCGACAATTCCTAGCTAATCCATTGTTAAATAGGATTAGCTTAAGACTTTTGTTGTTTAGCTATGAAATTTTGTCTGTCGCTAATTTCTTATTTTTTATTAGTGATATAGTGTCTTTAATCAACGTTCTTGAACTCAAACATTATTGTAAATAAAGAAATTTAGCTAAGAATTTGAATTAGTTGAGTCATAAGTCTCAAAACAAAATTATAAAAAACACAAAAGATCAAAGAGAAAGAGAAATGAAATATGAAGAACAAGAGCCACAAAATAGATATATGAAGCAAAAACAAGAAAACCTCTATTCAATAAAAAGCTTGGATGTTGAAACTTGGGACCAAAATTCATTAGTGAAAGCCATATTTTTGGCCATCATAAAATATTGTTTGTCAAATAGAACCAAACAAAAATCAAATACAATGTTCCAACACCTACTTGGAAAAATAATCCAATGGACTATATTAATTTTAGGAAGAAGAAAAAAAGCATAGAATGAGAAGGGACCGCTTTGTCATAAGAAGGGGCAGCATACCCAATGGGTTTTGTCCTCCTTCAAGTACAAATACACCAACATATCTTATGTCTTCTGTCTTGTACATAGTAGTATTATTGCATACTTATAATTCATCTTTGACCATAATTACAAAATAAAAATAATATTAGGAGTTTAAGTTTTATGTACTTGATATTATATAGATTTTTTTGAGTGTGACCTATAATATAATTAACATGGTATTGAATTTATTGATCATCATATATAGCAAGCTTGATACACAATTGGAAAAATGTTGTACAATATTTTTTAAATTTTTTTTATGTTGCATCGTTCAAATTCGAAAGCTATGTAATATGTTTCTACTGTTACTTAAAATCGATTCTCTTTCATGACTATCTTTCTTATTCTCTTTCCATCGCTAGTTAGAAATAGACTAGAGCTGAAGCAGGTCGTAGAGAGGTATTCAACAAGCATTACTCAACTGCACTATCTAAGCCTTTCATAGAAGTTCAAGGAAGTAAAGCTACATACTACTAGAAAGATATGAACTTTCTCCTTTCTATTTCTTGCGGGCTATTGATTTCAGATTGAAACTTTGCTTGCTTATACTTTCCCGCTTCCTTTAGTGAGCTTAAGGTTTAAAAATTATTTAGTATCTTTAATTTTTTGAAACAAATATTATAAGCCATAATAATCAATAATTCAAAAATATTTTCAAAGCATATATATAAAAAAATTGCATTTAAAATAAAATTGTTTGACTCCCAAAATTTGAAAAATGTCACATAAACTAATACATAAATAACCTGTAAATTGCATTATTAATAATATAAGAATTATCTAAATTATTAGTTTATCCAACTTCTATCCAATATACTAGTAATGGATATCACTACAAGGAAAATGTGAATTACATGGGGATTTTCCTAGGGATTAGTATGAAAATTTGCAGGAAAATAAGTTTCCTGCGAATTTTCATACTAATCTCTAGAAAAATCTCCATGCAATTCACACTTTTCCTGTAGTGTATATATTCCACCTGTTGTTATTATAATCAGAGCTAATAAAACAACATGTGGTTTTATGGTCCTACACCCTACATAAACCCTTCTTCCCCTCTTGCCCATTCACTTTAATTTTTTTAAGAAAAAAAAATAAAAATAAAAATAAAAAAATATCATGGTTGAGCTCTTCCCTTCATAAATACTACACAATATCCATCTATTATCACACAACTCTCACTTTAATTTTTTAGCATCTCTTTGCTCTCAAAGGAAAGAAGTGTTATTATATCAATTGTCAAACCTCTCAATCTTTTTTTCATTTTCAACAAAAAAAAAAAATGGCCATTAGAAAATCAAACAAGTTGTCACAATCTGCAATGTTGAAGCAAATCTTGAAAAGATGTTCAAGTTTAGGAAAGAAGAATAATAGCTACGACGATGACGAAAATAGCCTTCCAATTGACGTACCTAAAGGTCATTTTGCAGTTTACGTGGGAGAAAATCGAACACGATACATCGTACCTATTTCTTTTTTGAGTTATCCAGAATTTCAATGTCTACTCCATCGTGCTGAAGAAGAATTTGGATTTGATCATGATATGGGCATTACTATTCCATGTGAAGAAGTTGTTTTCCAATCATTAACATCGTCTATGTTGGGTAATTAGTGTAGTATTAGGTGTTAATTAGTTAATTAATTATGGTTTTTAGTGAAGAAAGATGGGCTTAAGATGAAGCAATTAATTAATATGGTACTATTAGTACTATATATATTTAATTTGCTTCTCTTTTTTCAACTATCTTTCTTCACTCTATTGTTTGTTTGTTTTTTCTTGTGGTTTAGTTGACATTTTCTAACGTTGACCCATGAAGCAAATGAAATTGTTTGCTTTTTTATGGGTCAAATTTGTAAAAATGAAAAAGGTTTGTAATTTTTCCTTGCAGAGGTGTAATAATCACCTGTGAGAGAAGTTAGTGTAATGATTCTCCTTTCATTCATTTCATTTAAGGTTAATTATTTATGATTTTAATTAACTTACGTGGAGTGGGATGATATACTCTTTTACTTGTTATGATATGTTATTTCGATCTTTATATATACGTCATGAAGTTTCATTTAAGCACACCTGAACTTTATCAAACTATTTTAAATATTCCTCACCTCGGTTCCCATAATATAAGATGTTCCGATCCACATCAATACATTAGTTGTATATGCATTATGTGAGTCAAAGTTTGTTATTTTGCGTATAGGTAAGTTAATTTTATTTATATATATATATATTGTCAATGTAGAATATTTGTTTATCATATAGTAAGTAATTTGTCTTATTTTTTCTAACATTAAAAATTTCATAGTTTAAGAAATTTATTTATAGATTAATATTCTTAAAGTGATATGATAGTATTAAAAATTCTTTATACTGATTA
Source organism: Solanum acaule (assembly GCA_036250505.1). Lineage (NCBI taxonomy): Eukaryota > Viridiplantae > Streptophyta > Magnoliopsida > Solanales > Solanaceae > Solanum > Solanum acaule. The sequence goes on along the minus strand of JAJOOR010011709.1, from coordinate 2,440 downwards.
TTTATATAATTTTAAGTTTTAAACTCTTTAGCATAATCTGCAAGACCAACAAATTACACACATGATATATATTCTTCTATAAAAGATTTTACAATAATCAATTTTTCGCATACTATGTAAACTAAAGGTGATTTTGATGCATGTAACAATGACTTTGTTTTTCTTTCAATTTAATGAAGAATGGTAAAAAATAAATAAATTATGATTTCACCAACTACAAATAAGAGATAAGAGCTACATTCGACAGTTTGGGGCCTCGCCAGTACCCTTCAATTTAATGCTTAAAAGAGTTGACTAAGAAGACATTTGGCAAAAAAAAATGGGTCACGTAAATTTATACTTTATTATGGAAAAAGACTCTTGAATTACTTTCAATTTGGGTTGATTACAAATGTACAAGGTCATTCTTATTTATATTTGTGTAAGGATTGATCTAGATACTATTCTAGATACATCTACAAGAACAATCTAGATAACATTATCTTCTAACTATCGAACAAGAATTTAGACTATTCTATAATTTACTACGAATATCTAATTCTGTAGAACATCTACACATTTCGAGATTCAATAAATACTAAAGGCATTACTCTATAAAATTCAGAAAAATTCCACTAAATATTTAGAATTATTTATACTTCCAAAAATCATCTTTATTTTTCGAACAACTTGCAAGAATTTCCTTGCAAAAGGTGTGGATTACACCTTAGTTTATCTTGTTCATTTTGTGCTAGAATGTATGTGTGATTTGGAATTTAAGATTACATATGAAAAGTGAAAATATTGGAGTCTCCAATATCATTTTCCATTTGGAGGAACGTTAAAAGACTATTATTACTATTGCACAAAATATAGAATTAGCGACAAGCAAAATTTATAGATAAATAATTAAAATCTTATGCTAATTTTATTTAACTATAAATAAGCAATAGATTATAAGAAATTCAATCAGCTAGAAGTTTTTTAGCAACGGATTAAATAGAAGGTACTAAAATGCTCTTTAATCTTGTGATCTTAAATATGTCATGTGAAAAGTTTAAATGTAAGAGTTGCTAAAAAAGGAAAGTAACATTTTTTTGAAAATGGACTTAATTAAAAGAAATGTATGATAAACAAATTAAAAAGAAATAGCTATAACTACTCGTAATAAAAAACACAAAAAAATAAAATAAAAGATGAACAAAAACAAAAGAAGTGAACAACTGGAGCCACAAATGTAAACAAAATATAAAAACGATGCTATCCATTAATTTGAAAAAAATAAAATCAGCAGAAGTTGAAACAGAATTGATGGAAATAGAAACAAAGATCATTAAAATCTTTGGACTTTAATTTGATGCTGAAAACTTGCAACCAACCTTAGGCAATGAAATCCATGTTTTTGGCCCTCATAAAATAAGAATTGTTTACCAAATACACCCAAACACAAATAGAAAAACTTGACCACAATAAAAATCAAATTCAATGTTTCCAAAACCTACACTAAAAATAAAATTCAAAAGGAGTGTCGTTTGTTCCAATATCTTTTGACTGGTATAGCGAAATATTATTATAAAGAACATATAATATAATATAATATAATATGAAAGATCGATTTCATAAAAAAAAAAATACTTTATTATAGTGAAATGTTATAGAGGATTGTTGTTATAAAAATATGGGAGCCCATAAAAAAAGAAATTTATAATTCAAAGTGTTTAGGGCCCCTTTGCCATTAGGAGGGCAGACATACAAATGTAAACCCAATGGGTTTTGAACCCCACCTTGTCCTTGTCGAATATACATACACAAACAAACCGAATTCATGTATTGTTTCAGGTGGAGACATTTATACATCACTATTTTGTGATACAAATACAACCCCCCCACCCCCACCCCTCTCTCAATATATATATAAAATTATTTATTATAAATAAATACAATGTTTGAGCTAAAGTAATGAGTTTTGCGGAATTTGTAACTCGAATGTCCACCCCAGTGTATATGCTCGTACCCTGATGTACCCAAAAAATTTAGAGCAACTTTCACATATATCAAACATAAAAATCATATTTTTATGTTATAACTATAGTTTGCATAATTGCTCTCCATAGCAAACATAAATATGTATATTTCGCTATACATATATAAAAGAAAACAGTTGTATAATATGTTTCTGTTTCGATATAAATATAGAAAAGATCAATTGTATAATTTGTTTTTATATAAAGCGAGAAAGAGAGAAAGACAAAAGAAAACTGGGCAGGGGAAGATCATATTTGTATAATATAAGTGTATAGGACGAAAATATATGCATTTGTATTTGTATATACAATTTTCTCTCACTTTATACAAACACAAACGCAATGTATACATTTGTGTTTGTATAAAGTGAGAGAGGCGAGTGAGAGTGGCGAGCGAGATCTGGGAGAGGAGAGAGAAGGCAACGAAAAAATAAATA
>JAJOOR010011707.1:0-33314 GCA_036250505.1 Solanum acaule | reverse complement strand
TCTTGAAAGGTAAAAGACAAGTCTATATATACAGATGGAGACTGAAATAGTACAAAACGTCGTGTGCTCACTCCCGTCTCCGGATCAGTCTGCTCCAAGCTCGATCAACGCTGGCTACTAGTGCTCGGACCTGCATCACGAAACAGATGCAGAGCGTAGCATGAGTACCAAAACAACAGGTACCCAGTAGGCATCACAGGCTGACTAAACTGGAAGAGTAAAGGCAATATGAAAAGAAGGAATAACACAAACCGAAGTCAAGAACGAAAATCTAACTAACAATGGAATGCACACGAGTGTAGAAAGAACTAACTGAAGCAATCTATAAGCTAACTACACCTAACTGGGCCCCCGTAAGCCCAGAAGGTACATTCATGCGCAAGTTAAATAAAAACCCGAACGGACCCCCATAAGCCCGACGAGTACACAAAATAACTATAACTAAAGAGAATTGCATATGAGAACCCAAGAACGGAGAACACGAACCAGAACCTCAACCCTAATTAGTAAAATCTGACAGTACGGAGGCCGGACCTCGAACCGGATGCTCACCAGAAGTACCCAAGTAAGCAATCACAAGTATCAAGTATATGAGGCCGGAACTCTAACCAGATGCTCTATATAAGTATCTGGGCAATAGAGACCGAAACTCTAACCGGATACTCTATATAAGTATCTGGGCAATAGAGGTCGGAACTCTAACCGGATGCTCTATATAAGTATCTGGGCAATAGAGGCCGGAACTCTAATCGGATGCTCTATATAAGTATCTGGGCAATAGAGGCCGAAACTCTAACCGGATGCTCTATAAAGGTGCCAATGTAGCTGCTGAAAGAGTCCCAATCGATCTATTCTCATAAATGTTCGTGGATCACCATCCACACCTAGCCAATCAATGTAATTCCTTGGAACCGAATCGAAAATCAAATTCAAATCGCGAAGCAGAACTAGTGTCGCCGACGTAACTCTTGAAGTTGTAACATCGGGGAAATAAGGATAACTATCATCGGAGCAAACATATCGCCTAGCTAAGGCCCAAACTATCAAGCTCAAGTCTGCTACACCAGTCTACAGGGATCTAAGCCGGCCGAGCGGCGTCGGGGCAAAACCTAGACCTATCGGATCCGAATCATGTATTTCTAAGGCAAGCCCTAGTCAAACCTAAACTAAGGCCCAACATGCTTCAAATAAATAGTAATTAAGCATGCAAGCACTTCACATAGCGAGGAGGGTCAATTAATAACACAAAGCATGCTCACAGTTACCCGATAATTCTCGAAATAAGCCGAAAACATGATTTCTAATCACCTATGCATGATTCAATCACTACCAGCCCAAATCCCAACTAATCAACATGCATTCGCACTCTCAAGCTCAATCTAAGAGAGGCAAACCGTAGCCTACCTGTAGGCCGATCACGAGAGCTCCAAAATCACTTCTCTGGATCTTTCCCTTTCCGAACGGTCTCGAAATGCTGCCACGCTATCAAAAATAGAGTCACAACGTTATCACGGTCGTTCAGACACTAAAATCGCAATAAATGGGAACGGACCAATTTCGGGGTCAAAACGGGGAAAGTCGGACCCGCGCTGAAAATTCCAGAATTAACCCCAAAAATAAGTTCTTAACAGCTCCCCGAACTTGTGTTCCATGATGGGACACAATTCGGGGCTCAGAAACAACACAGTACCAACATACAACCAAAACCCAAATTTTCCTCAAGAACTAAAGAAATGGGACAGCAGCTAATTCAGCATATTTACCAGAAACGGATGGTCTACAGTAAATTCTGGCAACACCACAATGTTCTCCTCAAAAAACCACTCAAAATGGACTCAAGAATTGCTGAAATCGGACCTAAAATGGATGAGAAAACAAGTCTCAAAAATCCCAACATCAAGCTCACAAAAAGGAGGTTGTGACAGCAGGTATTTTGTGAAATTTACCTCGAACAGGGACCCCAAATCAGATTCTGAGTTCACCAACCAGTTGTCCTCGAAAAATCTCACAACTTTGCCTTTTGAATCGCCCAGATCGGACCTGTATAACTCAAGGTATCACACTTTTAAAATGATGAATAAAGCTAAGTTGGGGTTTTAAAAATGGTGAAACTGGTTGCTAAAACCCAAAAGGTGGTAGTTAAAGGCCCAAACGCTGGTCGCTAAATAGCTGCACCAGATCTCAGCTTTGGCTAAATCTTCAAAGTCTCCGACGGGGTGCTCGGAATTCGTTCGGTACCCGATAAAAATAAAACAAATATTCTACCCTACTAAAATCGATATTCCGGACTCAGCGGCGCAGTCAAATTTTCCATACGAGGTCATCTTGACAAAAAGTGGGTCCCGCTTCCAAATGCCATTTTAACCAAAATCCACTAAGGGGATCGAAATGAGTCCGGAGGCCTCGGGAGTCGAACGAAAGGTCGTTCTAGACCAAAATCGACATTTCGGAGCTAACCGCGCTGACGAAATTTTCATCCGAGCGCGTTTTCCAAGAATATTGACCAAAGTCAACCTTAGGCCAAATTTCATAGGTTAAAACACCTAATGGTCTAAACACGCATCGAAGGCCTTGATACTCGTGCCAACCATGCTACTAGCCTAACTTGGCCTTTCTGGAGCTGATGGAACCATCCGAATTCCATTATGAGGGCGTCTTCTTGAACTTTTGATCGAAAATGATCGTTCAAGGTTTATGAGCTCCAAAACACTAAAACTCGCCCCATAACCAAACGAACGACCAGGTGACCGAACTGTCAGTCCCAGCAAGTCATAAATGACTTGGGGTCGCTACAGGAACACTCTAAATGACACACAGAAGGCAAGATACAAAACTGACCAGGAGGGTCATTACAATAACCCACTTGTGCAATGCATAGGTAAAGTCCCATACCCTCACCTATACTAAGTAGTATCCCTCAAGTAGTCCTAGTTAGAGTTTATAAGTCATTTACAAAAGTCATATTCATACTTTAGATCATTTTCTTAAAACATAGGGATATTAGCAATAACCGACATAGACCATGTGAGCTTCATGGAATCCGGTGTTCTACTCCCACACCGAAAATAGAGTGTTCTACTTGCCAAGGTAGATCTAACATAATAGCATCTAGGTGGATCCACTAGCTAATACCTATGTGGGCAAACATAGTTATGGAATAAGGAGATTGCTACTAGAGTCCCAGACTTGCTAAATGTAAAAGGTTTCCATCTCATGAGACAACATATATATTGGGAACCCGGGCTTACCAAACGTAGAAGGAACCCATATGGGAAGCTGGACTTGCTAAACATAAAAGCTTCTATCTCATATTCATGTTCACTCGGTACCAAGCACAATTCCCTTTTAAAGTAGTATTAGGCCTTTACTTACACATTAATTCAATAAGGAGTGCATTAGGGATTCAACCCATCATTCATCATATAGCTCACAAGTTCTAAGATGAGAATAAACTTTCATAGTAGAACCATCAACATATAATAATGTTCATTCATAACATAGTCATATAGTGTTGATGAGATTTACCTTTTATTCATCATACCAACACTACCTTAATCATAGCTTAACATCCATGTTCGTATCATAGCATACTTGCCAACACTTGGGGTTGTAGGGAAGAGGAAACATAACTCAATCACTAAAATTCATAATCAAGTAGCACCTCCACCATAAGTGGACCAACAATTCAATATATGAACATTCATCAATTTGACAACCTTCATTCAAAGCCTTCAAGGATCATATCAAGATTCAACCCTAATTCATTGGTAATCATTCATCATATAGAGCAACATCATAATACAATAATGAATTCCACAATTACATATTAGATTCTCATCCTTCATTCACCATTAAAGTCATAGTAGGGTTTTAAAGTGAGAAAGAAGGGGAAATCATGGGTCTTGTGGGGATTTGTTCAAAAACCATCAACATGACATTAATTCATCCACAAATCATCATGTACAACCATAATTAATCATTATAATTCAATGAAAACACATTTGTAAATTGACCCACGAAATTGAGAGAAAACCTAGAATTTGGGGAACTTTGAAATCCAATTTTGAGAGGGCCTCTTGGGGAAAAGATCCCAAGAGTGAAGAGCAACCATACCTTAGTTGATTCCTTGAGAATCAATGGAGAAACTCCAAGCAACTTGGGAAAGAACCTTGAAACCCTAACTCCAATGCATTCTTCTTCTTTTTCTAAAGTTTTTAGAGAGAGAATTTAGAGAGAAGTGGGAGAGTTTTGATTTCAATTGGGTGTTTGTGTATAATGACCAAAACTCATGAATTAAGACCTAACAACCAATATATAAATAACCTCTAAAATACCCAAAACACCCCTACTTAAATGGTCCCCGTCAGGGACCACGACCACCATTCTTGGGTCGTGAAAGTGCACCACGGGCCGTGGTGTTGGAGGCAGTAGCTCCCCTTTCGTGCACAAGCCAACACTTGGCCAAGGCAAGACCATGGAGCCTCCCACGATCCGTGGTGATGGCCTTGGTCATGACTTGGCCTTGTGGAGGCAAGGCCTTCAAGTCTTGGTGCCAAGTGACCTTCACGAGCCACCCCTCTCCCTCGTCAAGTGCACCACGGCCTATAGTGGTGCCCGTGGTGCCTTGGGCAGTAGCTACCCTAATAATCCCCAACTTCCTATAAGCTAAGAGAGCTCCACACCCACCTTCACGAGTCGTGAAGTGGACCACGACTCATGATCCCTCTCATGAAGGGTGAGGCAGTGTCTAGGACACTTGGAGGTCCCTCTCCTTTGGCCAAGGAAACTCCACGAAGCCTCCCACTTGCTCGTGGTCATGACCACGAGCCGTGGTGATGGTTGTGGATCTTGAGGCAGTAGTTCCAAGTTTGGGGCAGCCATGGACTTTGGCCTTGGCTTCCCCCTTTTGCTTGGCACTCCTCCCTTAGGCCTTAACTCATAGACCACCATAGGACACCTAGATAGTCTACTAAATTAGGGGAATTCATTTTATACCTCACTCACATTACGTTTAGGCTCTAGTTCAACTTACGAATTTTCCGGTTGCTACAATATTTGTAATGACGAGAATGATTTGACGTTGTGTGTGATGCGATGCGAACATGAAAACTTACTTTTAGTGCAAATTTAGTGGTCAAAGAAAATAAAAATTATGTCTTTTCTCATTTTTAAAAGCTTCTATTTTTTTAAGAATTTTGTTCCAGTCGCCAGTGCTATGGGCTTTGGCTTATGTAGATAAAAAATGATGAATGGGATTGTGGCACTCTACTCGCCGCCAATGCGGAAGGATGCCGCCGAAAAGAATGGAATACTGTTTCGCTCTGTTGGATGCGTCGAATCCCCTATAAGAAAAATTATGACTTTTCTCATTTTTAAAAGCTTCTATTTTTTTTTAGAATTTCGTTCCATGAGATGGGTGAGTCTGGAGCATTATATCATTATGAAAAAATGCCACAAATTAAATCCTAGCAAAATTCTAACCCCCAAAACATAAAGAAGCTCAACTCTTCTTAACAATACCGGAAAAAATGGATAATTCCAAAATGCAAAAGCTTGATCTAGCATCTGGAGGCAAATTGCCTCCCAAGAAATTGAAATCATCAATTGAAAAAGGTTCTGAAGAAACCCATAAATTGAAAGCAGCGAAAACGTCCTTTATCGGCAAAGGTGTGCCAATGTTTTAGTTTTGGGTCTGCATTTTATTAATATTTAAATTAATTCATTAAAAGAGGGTGTGCATCACTCTCCTATTAGAATTCTTGGGTTGGTGAGAAAATGGGTCAAAAAGGTCTCTTTACAACGATATTTATTACTTTTGTGGGGTAATAGGACATCCGCATAATTAAGGTGTCTTTTTGAAAATTTGGGACAACTTCAGTGGTGACTTTATATCTTTTCTCTTAATTTTATACCATGTTTGGTTTTCAAATAGGATTAAAGTTAGAGAAAAGACATAAAGTCGCCACTAAAGTTGTCCCAAATTTTTCAAAAGACACCTTATCTTTGTGGGCATCCTATTACCCCCACAAAAGTATTATATACCTTTGTAAATAGACCATTTTGACCCATTTTCTCATCAATGAAGTCACACATTTTTAATTAAAATTAAATATTAATAAAGTTAGGACAATCCGACCCGAATCTTAAGAAAAACACTGAAGATTTCTATCTTTTTCATTTTTCATATTCTCTCTTCTTTTCCATTTGAAACCTTCTAGACATTAAACAAAAATCTTGGAGGACTACCTGAACAAAGGATTGAATATTTTTCTTTATGTATTTGTGATTTGTTGGAATAAACACACGTTTAGGGATTATTTTACCGTAAAAAGTGTTAGAATCGACTTATTATAATTGGTAGTGTTAGGATTTTGTATGGTTATATACTTAATTGTTGTGTTATAGAATAGTTGTTATTGTTAGGTTTCGTGTTATCGACTTAGTACTACTCTTATTGATTCTGCTGTAGAGTATTATTATACATTTGTAGGTTTCGTATTTGTACATTTGTAGTGTAATATTAATCTGTAGTGTACATATGTTAGGACTTTGTTCGATTAGAATATATTAATTTGTTAGAGTTTGTTCCTGAATGTGTGGTTGAATTGTGTTTCTCTTGTTTACATGTGTTTTTCAAGAATATTCCTATGTTTTTTGTTCTGATAACTTTATGCAACACCTCGGAATCTAGTAGTCTAAGCTGGGGGCTAAGTGAGATATCATGAGCCAAAGAAGTGAGCTTGGGCAACCGTTACGAGGACCCATACGGGCGGTGAAGGGCACCACGAGTCGTGGTGCTGCCCATGGTAGCTCACAGTAGCTAACTAAGTTGTGCTCAATTCCCACTACCACCAAGATAGCTCGTGGTGGGGACCACGGGTCGTGGTGATGAGTGTGGTAAGCTAGGCAATAGCTAGTCGAAACTGCCCAAAAATGAGACCCTCCACACGAGCCACTAGACGGCTTGTGAAGGCCACTACGGGCGGTGGGAGGGGTCATGGTCAAGAGTTGAGTTTAATAGGTTAAGTGGTGGCAAGCCAAGCCACTAGTCAAGTACCATGGGCACCTTCCGGGCAGTGAAGTCCTTGACTGGCCGTGGTGCCCATCATGAAGGTGAGTCAACAGTTTTAGTTAAGGGGTTTTTGGGTCTTTTCCGATTTTAAGTGAATTAATACTATGTCATTTTACCCAAGCCTAGGACCCTATATAAGTGAATGTAACCCTAAAACTCACCCATTCAAAGTCATTCTATCAAACTCACCAAAAGAAATTGGGTTTTCCTCTCCAAATATATCTCTCTCTAGAACTTAAAGAAGAATAAAGAGTTGAAGTTGGGATCAAGGTCAAGTTTCCAATCCTCAAGCATTTGTGGGCTTTGTTAGTAAGGTATGATGACATTTTATCCATGGAATCCTTGCATCCATGGATCCCCTAAGATTTCCTAATTGAAAAGTAGAAATTCCCCAATTTGAGTAAGGGTTTTCTTCTAATGTTGTGGATATTGATGAATGTTGATCCAAATGATTGAGTTATGGTTGTTTATGCATGAATTGATAGGAATACATGTTTTTAGGATGAATTTACATGTACCGATGCCTAACTCATGTCTAGAAAGATGAAATTGATGTAAATGGGTTTTATGCCATGAAAGGAGAATTTATTGGTTGAAGATGTGTTCTTATAGGATTGATGAGATATATATTAATTGCTTTGAGAGTGAAGCATATATGATGATTATGAGATGTAGTTATTTGAGTGTAAAGCTTATGTTATGAATCGATGATTATTGATGTAATTGTTGTGGAAGGGATAGTTCCCACATGAATTGCTTATGTATGAATATGAAAGGCTTTCTCACATTGAATGATTCTAGGTTGAAAGGATTGCTTACCTAAAATGAATCTAACCTAAAAGACTAAGAAATGGATGAGGCTAGAGGCGATTCCCCATATTCCTTAAAATTGAATAAGAGGCGACTAACCTTATTCCTTGATGTTGAACAAGAGGCGACTCCCCACGTTCTTATAATAATGATTGGACATGGAGTCGATTACTCATGATCCTTATGTAATGACATGGAGGTGAGTACCCGTGTCATATGATGTTGGGCATGGAGGCGAGTACCCATGACCTTATAAGTTGGACATGGAGGCGAATACCCGTGATCCATTTATGTAAGGCAAGAGGCGAATACCCATGAGCCTTTATAGGAAGGCAAGAGGTGATTCCCTATGTCTATAAAAGATAAGCTAAATATGTTATGATAAGTGATGAGCTTGGATGATTGCTTAAGGCTTCCTTCTATGATGAGTAAGACTAGTGGAGGACTACCCATGTCTTGGCTAAGTATGCTTTGAGGTTACTTCAATAAGTATTCCTTTTATGTTGAAATGATCTATTATGTGCATTGATTATGCTTATGACTTATGTTGTCTAACTCTTATGTTTATGTTGATGTTTATGCAAGCTATCATATTTAGTACATTCTTGTACTAACGCATACTCTTGCCTACATTTCTTATAAAATTGTAGGGTCCGGCGTTCCCGACTCACATCCCCTGGCTAGGATCATAGTAGAGGCAAGATTGAAGATTGGTGAGTCCTCATAGCATTCGAGGATTTGGCCACCATTTCCTTATGATCTTTTGATTTTACGTTTTGAGCATTGTTGTATGGGCGGTGTCCCAACAATCTTTGTATTAGATGGTTTTGAGACAATTGTATAAGACTTCCGCTTCATTTTATGAAACTTTGATGTTGTTGAAAATGTTTTAAATTTCTACCGATTTTCTATTATCTTGACTTTGAAAGCTAAGTGGCTTATATGAGGCCTCTCAGGGTCTTGTATGCCATGTTACGTCTAGGTTGTACCCCTGGGTCGTGAAAAACTTGGTAATTAGAGAACAATGTTTAGAAAGGTTCTCGGATGTCTCAAAACCACGTCTAGTAGAGTCTTATTCATAAGTGTGAAACGCGCCACATTTATGAATGAGAGGCTACAAGATGCTTAGGAAACTTCACTTCTTCAGTACTCTAAGTCCTGTGATAAAGTTTAAATCTATAAGGTCTCTCTCTTAATCCTTATTTGATGGTCTACATGATATGACTACTTGAAGGGTTTATGCTAGAAGGACCGAGGGAGAAGATGTTGGTCAAGGAGCTCTTCCTCAAGCTCCGGTTGACCCTTTGGCCGAGCAAGTGACTAATGCGGAGTTTAGGGCTGTTTTTCAAGTGTTGGCTCAAGCCGTGACGGCCCAAGGCAATAAGGAGGTTGTAAACCCCGTGAACCCAAATATGGGTACGACGACATCTAGAGTGAGGGACTTCACTAGGATGAATCTTCCGGAATTCTATGGTTCCAAGGTTGAGAAAGATCCTCAAGAGTTCATTGATGAGGTTTACAAGGTCTTGGATATTATGGGAGTGACTCCGGTGGAAAAGGCGGAATTTTCCACTTATCAACTTAAGGGCGTTGCTCAAATTTGGCTCAACCAATGGAAGGAAGCAAGACCGGTAGATGTGGGTCCCTTAGAATGGGAAAGGTTCAAGTCCACTTTTCTTGATAGGTTCTTTGCTCTTGAGATGAGGGAGGCAAAGGTGCTTGAGTTTATTAATCTTCGACAAGGGAATATGAGTGTGAAAGAATATACTTTGAGGTTCACTCAATTGTCGAAATATTCTCATTCTATAATTGTCGACTCTAGGGCAAGGATGGGCAAGTTCGCTTCGGGTTTGTCCGAATTGGTAGTGAAAGAGTGTCGTATGGCTATGCTTGTTCATGACATGGATATTTCTCTTCTTATGGTTCATGCCCAACAAATTGAAGAGGATAAACTTAAGTAGAGGTCTAGGGAGACAAATAGGTCTAGAACCGGTGATGGTAATTTCTCTCGTGCAAGGTATTATGGACATGGTCGTTGTAGATTTCGACAATGGTTTTTCGGGCAAGGTTCCTCTAATGCTCCTAGGTTCAACAAAGATAGGCTGTCTAACCCTAAACCTCAAAGAGGTGGTAATGGGTCTTCTTTGTCTAATTGTGCTAAGTGTGGAAGAAAGCAAGAAGGTAAATGTCTAGCCGGTTCCAATGCTTGTTGTTGTTGTGGTAAGATGTATCACAAGCTAAGAGATTGTCCTTCAGTTGCTAAGAATGAGGGAGACAGTTGTCGTAGGGCTACACCCTATCCTTCCCCCGATCCAAGTGGTTCGGGTACTAGTGCTCCCAAGCAAAATAGGTTCTATGCACTTCAGATTCTTGGTGAATGATGAGTCTGAGATTTGTACTCATTTAGGTCTTTATTTGTATAGATTTAGTGTCCTCAAATGCTTATTTTGTGCCAATAACTGATGTAAAACCCTTGATTTCCAGGTATTTGGATTGAGGAACAAAGAAAGGACACTAATTTGCAAAAAGGAACGAAGCGAGCTGAAAGAATGAAGAAATGTAAGCCTGCTGATCGCCAAGTCCACTTGGCGAGTCGCCGAACGACTACTTGACCGCCTAAAGTTCCACTGTGCCAAGCCTGAAGGAAAGAACCAAGTTGGCGAGAGAAAGGACTAGTCGGCCGATCGCCGAATGGTTCCGCGATGCAGTGTTGGATCGCTCAAAGTTATAGACCTGGAGGATGGTTACAGCCAAGGTAGAAGGGTAATGGAATTGACCAAAGGGCAGATTGCCGAGTGGATCGGCAAGCCCGACTTACTTCGCCGAGTGACTCTTCGCAACACATTTTTGGCAACTATAAATACATTTTTGAACATTTAGTTTAGTATGATGTTTTCATTACCTCTAATTTTCAGTTTGGAATTTTAATTATTCTGAGTATTGAGACAAGTTTTCTCTAGTTTTTTCTAAGGTTTGGAGAATTGAAGTTTTTCACTTTTGATAAATTGGAAGTGGGTCTTTGAGATTCTTAGACTTGGAACATTGTAAAGACGAAATTGATCTTACCCAGTTGATGGAAACTCAATTTGGTAATGATTTTTATCTTTTTATGATGTCTGGCTAAAACCCCAATTCTTGGGGTGTGATTATGGGCTGATTTTACTTATGGGTATAGCTAATTGTTAGTTTAACTGCTATTTAGAAGTGATTTCAATCATTAATTATGGTTCAATTTAAGAATTGTAGTTGCAAGTGCAGTTCTACCCTTGTGTTTTTTACTTGCTCGAGAGAGAGGTTTTAAAACTAAGATTATTGATTGATGGTCAGTGGGTATTGGGTTTTCATGGGTTCAGCTCGAGAGAGTGAATCCTAAACCCTTTTCCACACATTCAGCTCGAGAGAGTGAATGGACTAAAGCGTAGGCTATTCTTATGTTGCATGCTTGTTGATGTTCGAGAGAAATCAACTTGATTCGGGGTAAATTGTTCGAGAGAAAGTTTACCTCCTCTATAGTCTAGCATATTCACTAATATACAACTATTTCCTAACAGTTGCATTTATCCATTTGTCTACATTAGCCTATAATCGAATCACATTACAAGAACCCGTCCCATTATTGTTATTTCGTGTTATTTGTTGTTGTTGTAGTTGATAATTAAAACCAAAACCCCCTTATTTGACATTCGTGTCACCCCCTGAGTTGAATTATGTTTTCATTCGATAATGTCTATTCCTATGACTGACTTGATCATGTTCACACTTTTCTATTGAATCTTAAACACGTATCGCTCCCTGTGGGATTCGACCCGAACTCATTTAGTTGGGTTTTGTAGTAACTAGCGATCGTTGACACTTAGAATTGGATGAAGTGTCTTTGAAAATGGTGCCGCTGTCGGGGAGTGGTGTTGTTTCAGATTCTTTTGGTTAAGTTGAATTTTGTTCTTGTTAGTTATAGTTGAATCTACTTACTTTTAGTTTTGGTTTTCATGTTGATAGTTTAGAACATAATAAAGTAGCATATCGTGTGTAAACGGTGACCTAATGGATAACCCTCCTTTGAGATTGATGTTTCTCAGGGATAACATCCTAACTTTCAATCAATTGGAGGGTGAAACTATCCATGAGTTGTGGCCAAGATTTAAGGAACTATTGCAGCAGTCCCCAACAAATGGAATTCCAGGTAAGATGCTGCTGGAGTGCTTTTATAGATGTTTGGTCCTGAGAACAGATGAGTGGCTGACCAAATTTCTCCGGGTGGTTTCACACGACTACCCTATGCAATAGCAGCCCAACTCCTTGACCATATGGCCAAGACCAACTAAGAGACTGAGAAGGACCAGATTTTGGCCACACTGTTGACTCAGCTGGATCTCTTGGCCAAAAAGATTATGGAATTGGAAGTACCGTACCAAAAGAAAAATAGGTACATTTCCCCTCATGAGGGTAGAAAGTCCAAGGAGTACGAGGGTGGACAAGTAGAAGAGATTCTCTCACTCATTCTCCACAAAATCTAAGAACATGATAGAGTGTTGAACGAGATAAAAGAGAATGTCTCACTGCTGAATCAAATGACTTTGTCATGTTCTTCGACTCTGTGGAGAATGAGTGAGAGAATCTCTTCCACTTGTCCACTCTCGTACTCCTTAGGCTTTATACGCTCGTGAGGGGGAATGTACCGATCTTTCTTTTTGTCTGGTACTTCCAATTCTATAATCTTTTTGGCCACGAAATCCAGCTGAGTCAGCAGTGTGGCCAAAATTCGGTCCTTCTCAGTCTCTTTGTTAGTCTTGGCCATATGATCAAGGAGTTGGGCTGCTATTGCACAGGGTAATCGTGTAAGACCACCCGGAGAAATTTGGTCCGCCATCGCTCTGTTTTCCGGACCAAGACCTCTATAGAAGCAGTCCAACAACATTTTATCTGAGATTCCATGAGCTGGGCATTGCATCAATAGTGACTTAAATATCAGCCACAACTCATAGATTGACTCACTCTCGAATTGCTTGAAACTTAGGGTGTTATCCCTAAGAATCATCATTTTACTAGGAGAGTGGTCCATTTGGTTACCGTTGTTACATGACATGCTCCTTTCTTCTGTTCTATACAAGTAACATGAAAACAAAAACTGAAAGTAAGGAGATTCAACTATAACTAACAAGAACAAAAATTCAACTTAACTAAAGAATCTTATCCAACACCACTCCCCGGCAACGACGCCATTTTGATCGAATAACGCTATCAAAGACATTTAATCCAGTTCTAAGAGTCAATGATCGTTAGTCAGTACATAACCCAACTAAATGAGTTGGGGTCGAATCTCACAGGGAGTGGTACATGTTTAAGATTCAATAGAAAAGTACGAATGTGCTCAAGTCAATCATAGGAATAGACATTTACGATTAACAACATAATGTAAATCAGGGGGTTTTGCACGAATGTCAAATAACAAGGGGGTTTTTGGTTTTAACTATCAGCTACAACAACAACAAATAATACGAAGATGACAATAATGAGACGGGGTTCTTGGAATGTGATTGGATTATAGGCTAAGGTAGACAAATGAGTAATTGCAACTGTTAGAAAATAGTTGTAAATTAGTGAATAAGCTAGACCTTAGTGGGGATAAACTTTCTCTCGAACAATTTACCCCGAATCAAGTCAGTTTCTCTCTAACACCAACAAGCATGCAAATAAGAACAACCTACGCTTTAGTCCATTAATTATCTCGAGTTGAATGTGTGGAAAAGGGTTAAGGATTCACTCTCTTGAGCTGAACCCATGACAACCCAATACCTATAGACTATCAATTCAGTAATCTTGGTTTTAAAACCTCTCTCTCGAGCAAGCCAAAAACACGAAGATAGATCTGCATTTGCAACTACAATTCTTTAAATTGAACCACAATTATTGATTGAAATCACTTCTAAACAACATTTAAACTAACAATTAGCAATACCCACAAGCTAATTCAGCCCATAATCACATAATCACACCCCAATAATTGGGGTTTTAGCTAGGCATCATAGAGATATAAAAATCATTACCAAACTGAGTTTCCATCAACTGGGTACAATTAATTTCGTCTTTACAACGGTCCAAATTGAAGAATCTCAAAGACTCATTTCCAATTTCTAAAAAATGGAAATCTTCAAATCTTCAAAGATAAGAAAACTTGTCTCTCAGTTCAGAACTCTCCAAATTCAAAAATAAGATACTTGATAATGATAAAAAGATCTAAACTTAATGTTTGAAAACGTATTTATAGTTACCAAAAATATGCTGCGAAGGACCATTCGGCGCAGTAAGTCGGGCTCGCCGATCAGCTGGGCGATCCGCCCTTTGACACATTCCATCGCCTTCTTGCTTTGGCCTTCAGCATCCTCAAGTTCTGTAACTTTAGGCGATCTAACACTACATCGCGGTACCCCTCGGTGATCCGCCGACTACTCCTTTCTCTTGCCAACTTGATTTTTTCCTTCAGGGCTTGGCACACTGGAACTTTAGGCAGTCAAGAGGCCACTCGGCGAGTCACCAAATGAACTTGGCGATCACTAGGCTTTCTTTTCTTCCTTCTTTCAGCTCGCTTCGTTCCTTTTTGTAAATTATTGTCCTTGCTTTATTCCTCAATCCAAATACCTGGAAATCAAGGATTTTACATTAATTATTGGCACAAAATAAGCATTTGAGGACACTAAATCTATCTAAATAAAGCCCTAAATGAGTCCAAATCTAGGACTCATCAGTCCACCTACTAGCCGTAGGTGCCATCGTAGGTGGTCCTTTTTGGGCAGCCTTGGGGAGTAGGCTTTAAGGTCCTCCTCAAAGACCCTTGGTTGGTCCTTGGGAGGTTGTACCTTGACGTTTAACCCTAAAACCCTCAACCTAAGTTCGGGAAACCATTTTACCACATCATACCACACATCAAACGTAAAAACACCCACGTAAGGCTCTAGTTTCACCTACTAGTTTTCCGAGTTGTAACATTATCTCCCCCTTGGGAACATTCATCCTCGAATGACACTTCTAAACACTTCTCAGAATTAAAGACTCAAGACTAGCAGTCCATCATGCATGAAACATCATAACAATGCACAAAACAAGGAGGAAACATTAACTCCATCTCAATATACTCAATGCAACACAAGGTAGTAGGAACTACATCTAACGACCCAATATGCATGGAAATTTCAATATTTTTCATATCATTGGAGGAATTACCTTCTCCAACTCAAAGCATCCTCATTATAACATTATGAAGCAAATTATGCAATTACTCTCAAAAACACATTTAAGCATGTTCAACAATTCATCTCATGAAGCATATAGACAACTCATACTAAATGCACATCAATCATAAAAAAAATCACAAAAACTCATTTTCTCATTAGACATGAATTCATCAAGAACATGCATAACATAAGGAGATCATGGAAACACGTAACTCACACATGACTCCAAAACATGAAACAAGACACAAGGAACTCTTTGTCTTAAGCTTGAATAGGAATAGAAGAAAGAGATAAGGATATCGGAACTCTCAACAACCTTGCCTTCTAAGCATACCATCTCCTCCTTGGGAGTAAACCCATACTAAGGCTAGCACAAAAATATTGCAAATAACATAGGGACCTTAATAAAACATTTACAACTATAAGGAACTATTAGCATACCGATGCCTTCATCCGGAAGGGATCCTTTGTCCTCTCTAGACCAGAGTGCATAGAAACAACCATGATTTGGAGGAATGGGAACCATTCCATTAAGAGAAGTTTGTTTGGCCTCCCTTCCTTTTGCCATGAGTGTAGGGAAATCTTTCACTTGATGATCACTCTTTCCACAACCATTACACCTATTTGTACCGGCTAGGCACTTCCCATGGTGTTTTTTTCCACAATTGGTGCAAGTAGGTTTAGGAAATGAAGACCCACTACCTTTCTTTTGGTTAACCCTAGGAGTTCTTGAAGAATCTTTGTTGGAATATCTCTTTTTGAACCTTTGTTGACCTTGTTCATCGGACCTAGCTCTTTTCATCTCCCTATTCTTTTTCTTGATTTTTGACTTCTCCATTTGTTGGGCAAACACCATAAGCCTAGAGATATTAATGTCCTCATGGAGAATTACCATAGGCATTCTTCCTCAACTAGGTTAGACACACCCGTCTCAAATCTACTCATCTCATCTCTCGACTCCGCTAATAAATGGAGCATACTTAGACAAAAGGGTAAATTTCAAAGCATACTCTTGGACACTCATGCTACCTTGCCTAAGGTTTATGAATTCCTCTACCTTAGCTTCCTTCAACTCACGGGGAAAGAACCTATCAATGAATGTTTTCTTAAACTCCTCCCAATCAATGGGACCCGCTCCTACCAGCCTATTTCTCTTCCATTGAGTAAACCAAACTTGGGCAACATCCTTCAATTGATAAGTGGCTAGTTCCACTTTTTCTACCGAAGTCACCCCCATAGCATCAACTACCTTATAAACTTCATCCATAAATTCTTGGGGATCCTCTTCCACCTTGGAACCAAGAAAAACCGGAGGGTTCATCCTAATAAAATCCCTCAACCTAGAAGCCGTAGTGCTAACATTAGGGTTCACATGAGTCCCACCATCCCTATTGGCTTGGGCCATCATAGCTTGGGCTTGATTAGTCATGGCTTGAGCCATCATTAGAAAACCGACCTAACTTCCTCATCCGACATAGCCGGAGGGTTAATTGGAGCTTGATTCTCTTGAGGAGCTTGATTACCTTGAAGAACTCCTTCATTGACATTGTTCTGCTCCATTCTCCTCGCGTTAGCCCTTTGTGTATTCATATCCTGAAGACACAAAAGACGGATTGAGAGATGGACTTTATAGAGTTAAACTCTATGGAATGACTCAAGGGTAATGAAAGAAGTGTAGTTTCCTAACATCTTATAGCCTCTCATTCATAAATGTGGCGCGCTACACACTCATGAACAAAACTCTACTAGATGTGGCTTATGAGGCATCATCCTAAAACCATCCCAACATCTTGTGACTTGATACTATGTTTGTTATGACTCGAGCCTACACCCCAGACATAACACGACATACAAGAATCCGAAGAGCCTCATACAAGCCTCATAGCATTCATAACATAAAACATAAGAAAATTGTACGGAATATAAATTTTTTTATCCATATAATCGAAGTCTTTATTTAAAAATAGTGGAAGTCTAACTTTGTCTCACATGGACATCTAATACAACTTTGAATCAACAATAGGGTCACAGCCCTTTAACATAGTCCGAAACATAAAATGACATGAAAGAAACTACTAAAGACTCTCATATTTCATCGAATCTTGAGGACTCACCATGAGCTAGGAGAATAGTCAATCCAAGCTTGAATCCAAAGAAATCACCTTAAGATCTGGAACCTACACTTTGTAAAAATGTAGAAGAAATATGGGTTAGCACAAATATGTACTAAGTATGATAGCCTTGCAAAAATCATGCTAAAAAGGATATTTTGGTTGAAAACCATGCATTTAACAAGTTTGAGAATCATCATGCACTTTTAGTATAAATACATAAGACATAAGCATATTCATCATGTATATCATTATAACATAGTAGGACCATCATCTTAAGTAACCCTAAGTTATACTTGTGCAATGTAGGAATGACATCCCATAATACTACACATACTAAGACCACTTTGAGGCCACCATAACATACTTACCATTCTTCATTCTCATCTTTAGTTAATGGTCATAGATAAGGAACATTCACGTTTAATAAGTCATGACAAGGAAAGAAACTCATAATAAAAATACAAGTTAAGCATTCACCTTTACAATAAGCCTTTAAGTCAACATTCTCATTAGCATCATTATGAGCACATTCATTTCATTAGACATTATGACATTCGAGAAACACACCATAGCCACTCTCAAAGCCTACGACTCGTGCAATGCATGGATGGCATCGTATACTACCACTCACACTTCATAGAACCTCTTGAGTAACCATAACACATAACTCACATGATGGGAATAAGCCTTAACCGACATAGACCATGTGAGCAAATCATGGAATCCAGTGTCTGTCCCACAATGTAAAGGGTTGGTCTACTTGCCTAAGGTTGAATCGGTAAGTTATCTTAGGTGGATCTACTAGATATAACCTATGTGGGCACATAGTTATGGGATAAGATAGGTGTTCATAGAAACCTAGCCTAACATGTGGAGAGCTTGCACTCTACAATATCCACTTAGTGCTACGCATTAAATTCCCATAGAGTAGTTCATTCTCTTTTTAACATTATTGTACATGAGAGGGATGCCATAGGCCTACCGACCCAAGGTACATTATTACACACATTAAAGGGCTACCATTAGGTCTACCGATTCAAGGTACATTATTATGATAGCTTATTGAATCCTCATAAAAGGGCTACCGGTCTACCGATTCAAGGTTCATCATTATAGTAGTTCATAGATTCATCATGAAAGTGCTACCATTAGGTCTACCGATTCAAGAAAAAGCCTAGAATACTCTATTAGTCATTTATGAAAGGGATGCCACTTGGCCTACCGATTCAAAGTTCATTAAGTCAAGATACTTTAGTTACACAAGAAAAGGATGCCCTAAGCCTACCAATTCAAAGTGTATCATTCCATTGAAGAAACCTTTCACAACATGTCATCATCATTCACAGGTGTATAATTGAGAATAACCTTTCAACAATATCACAATTGCACTATAGTCATAATCACAATACATTCATTGAAATCACAAAGCATGTACATAAGCATCATTATTATACAACAATCTTCATAATTTGCCCTTCAAGGACCATGAAACATAATTCACCAACACACCTAGAATTACTACAATTTATGCATGAATAATAACATAATTCAAGTAATTAAACTACTACAAGAACAATTGCATAGTATTCATCTTACTACAATTCACCCACATCACATAGTCATAATTAGGGTTATGGGGAATTCATGAATTCATGGGAGAGTTTATCTTAAAACCACCATAAAACAACAATTCATTCATAATTTATGATAATTAAATCATTGAAAACGATTTTAGGAAGAATCCATGACTTAGAATGAAAACCCTAGGTTTTGGAGAATTTGTTTCTTTGCAATTGAATATTTGAGGGCTTCATGGATGAAAGAATTCCATAAATCAAGACTACCATACCTTAGATGAATAAATCCAACCAAAATTGTGAGAGAAAGCCCCCTTCTTCAATCTCTAACTTGGCCTTCTTCAATGGAGTTTTTGGGAGAAAACTTTGGGGGTAAAGGTGGCTATGATTTGGGTAGTTATGATTTATGAAGTGTAAGGGTTAATTAATATCTTAAAAACCCTTATATCGGTCTAGATAATCGATATAAAATGACCCTACATTAAACTAACTGTCACGACCCAGGGGTACCCCTTAGACGTAACATGGCGTACTTGATCTCGAAGGGGTCGCATACAAGCCCTTAGCAAAATCATAACATAAGATCATAGAAAGTACGGGAAAATTTAAAACTTCTTTAAGACTTTACAATCAAAAACATTTTCATAAGCAAGCGAAAGTCTTTACTAACTCTTTGTCTCATACCATCTATTAAAACTCTTGAATAAAATACTTGAGACGCAGCCCATACAATGTCTAAAATATAAAGAAAAGGCATAAAGGAAACATAAAAGGTTTGTCCTTGAAGCTATGAGGACTCACCAATTCTTCAACTCTTCTTGCACCTTAGCAGCCTAGCCTCCAAAGCACCTCAATCTCCGAAACCCTACATTTGGTTAGAATGTAGGCAATATGCATTAGTACAAAATGTACCAAGTATGAAAGCTAACACAACAACATAAGAGCATCTCAAAGTGGTTAGTCAACATAAGACATAATCATAAGAGATAATCACAGTCATAACATAGTCTCCAACATAAGCAACATATAATCATAAGCCAACATAAAACATAATAATTGAGCATAGGAGATAAGCCATATTCATATAAACATAATTGACACTTAGTCATCTATACCATAATAGCACCACTATCAAGTAACCTCAAAAGCATACAAGTGAAAAGCATGAATAGCATCCCATAATACCACCCAAGCCAAGTACCCCTTTTTAGTCATCTTAATCATAGTCTATATACATGGTCAAATCTTAAGCTTCTTTACCATAAGGGTATCATACTCCTAAGTAACCTCAAGGCACACTTGTGCAATGTATGAAAGGCATCCCATAATACCTTTCACACTAAGTATCACCTCGAAGTCAACATAGTCATACTTACCCTCCCTTAGTCTCACTCTTTAGCTTACTTCATATAGACAAGGGAACTACCATCCTTAGTCAAACATATTATGTAAGGTAACTATAGCACAACCCTATCTTAAAATACATCACTCATAAGAACTCTTTCTTGAATGACCCTAAGTCATACTTGTGCAAGGCACGAATAACACCCCATAATACTACTCATGCTAAGTACTACTCTTAGGTCCTCATACTAATACTTCTTGCTTTGGAACCTAGTTCCTCTCTTTAACTTTAGAACACTATGAGGTACCCTCTTAAGCACATCTTAGTTCATTCTTAGATTGAACCCTATGAGATACTACTTTTAGCATGTCTAGGTTCATCATCTACATGGACACTATGAGATACTACTTTAAGCATGTCTAAGTCCATTCATACTCTTGAACACTATGAGGTACTTCATTAAGTAAGTCTTAGTTCAATTATGCTTTAGAACACTATGCGATGCTTCTTCAAGCATGTCTAAGTTCATTGGATATGGAGATTACTACTAGATACCTTAACTCAACTATGTGAAGGCTTCCATCTCATGAGACCTAACTTTGGGAAGACCCACACTTTACTACGTAAGAGTTTCCCCTTTAACTTGGATAGTCCTCACATAAACTAGGTGTGGTTCTCCTCTCTACTTGGAGCCCGGACCCTATCTTGTGTGACACTCTATCTCATCTTCAATATCCACTTGCAGCCAAGTATATACCCTAAGGTTTACTTGTTAAGCCTTGCTTAAAACTCATATCTTATGGAAGGATGTCCTTGACAACCAATCCATGTTCAAGTGATTCTATCACTTCATACTTTCAAGCATTCAAAAGTAAAGTAGGTGAGTATAGGCCTATCACCACAATTCCACCTACTAGCCTTCTATTCATCACATTGACTCTACACTCAAAGCCCTAGTGATTCAACATTCATGACTACAAGTCTTACTTTCAAAGCTTTGCTTCATTCTATCATCATTAATATCTAGATTACAAGATATTCAAGTAATAAACCTCATCTTAATCAATTCTCATCACACTCCTCATTACTAGGTGAATTTTAGTCATAGTTCATCATAAAGGCTCAATTCCATCTTTACAAGTCAAGACCCATCATATTCAATAAAGTCTAGTTCATTTCAAATTACATGTTCCTGTAATACGCCTCAAAATGAAATAGGATAATTAGAGCTTCACATGCATGTTAGTAGTTGATAAACCTGTATAAATGTAAGGGTTAGTAAAGTATACACACGTAGTCGGACCAAGGTGCATAGTGAAATTTCCTATTTGGAGGATCAATCACTTAGGGATACCTATCTTACCAACTTTTCATGTAAAACACTAGGAAATGATTACTATTATTAGGATTACCGCGTTAAGAGCTTATGGGGAAAACATACACCATAGTTTCTCTTTCTCATTGATAACAACAAAGTTTGAATTTTGCTCACTTGTTACTTAAACAACAATCAGTTATTCGTTTCACAAATCTCCCCTTTTACTTGTGTTGGAAATAAGTTGACTAAACGGATATAATAGTGAGTTAAGTTTAAGTCTGAACCATATTCCTCGTGGGATCGACCCCAACCTACAAGTTGGGTTCTTTACTTGATAACGATCACTTATAATTCTTTAGGGAGGTATAATTTGAACGTATCAACTTCAAACTAGGGTGTCCTTATCTAGTATGCCACATGTTGTTTGATGTGTTCCAATTATGTGCAACAATTAAATCATATAGATTGTTATCTTCCAAAGCATAGAGTCCATTCATTTTAGATCCTTTGGCCAGCAATGTCCTTGTCTTCTTGTCTTGTACAACAAAGTAAGTTTCATCAAATTCAAGAGTGAAACAATTATTCTTTGCAAGTTTTCTAACTGAGAGTAGATTTTTATTAATCTTAAGAACTACAAGAATTAATCTTAACTTTAGCGTGATCCTGATATGTTCCCAACATGTGTTATGTCTAACTTTGATCCATTCCCAATATTGATTTTATGTGATCCATTTTAGTGTTTAAGATCAATTAGAATACCTGAGTTATGTGTCATATGACTACTTGCTCCTGAGTTTACATACAAGGTGTCATCAATAGTGTTTTGTAGATTAGTAGCAGCCAATGCTTGTGGTAGCTCTTCTGTAACTTGGAAAGAGTAGTCCCAACTGTAGAAACACTTAAGAGAAGTATGGTTATTCCTACCATAATTTTGACACACATCAATACTGGTTCCTCTCCTAACTCCCACTTGAAGGACTATTCTGAGAATGTTGTCCATATTTACTGTTATAAGATCCCGTTCCTTGCCCAGCAGGCTTAAAGCCTCTTCCTCTGGAATTTAAGTTATTATTTCCTCTTCCCCTGCCCCTATGGGCAAATAATGCCATATTATGGTTTTGTTATGGCACTTCTTCTTCATCCTCCCTCATATCAAAACCCCTGGCAGCATCAACAAATTGATTAAGAGTAGGATATGGTGCCTTACCTAGCATGACAGTCCTGAAGGTCTTGTACTTGTGACCTAGAACTCTAGCAAAATTAATTACTTTTCTATATTTATCCACAAGTTTGTGAATGGATGCAAGGCTATCACATATGCCTTTGAATTCCTTAATATATTCATCAATCTTTTTGGCTCCTAGCCTAATACTTTGCAGGTGTTATTTGAGCTGGAACTCCTTATCTTTCATCACTTGAAGATAAGCTTCTTCCAAGCATTCTCACATCTCTTTGGTAGTTGAGTAGCCTACAATCAGGTACATGCTTTCTTCTTTCAAGGTGCATGAGATCCGACTCCTTATTAACATATTCTTCTTCTCCCAGTCATCAATAGTGTTGCTGTCTTCGACATCCTTCTCAACTGCTACAGCTTTCTCAGTAGTCTGTCCAATGGAACATATACTTTTAGTTGGTTCATTCTCGATGGTGAGATAGTTTAATCTCATCACTTGAATTAACTGAGACATTTATGTCCTCCATATAAGATATTTTGTTGGCTTGAGTTTAATGGAATAAGATGGTGAAGTGAGGAGGTTGACAGAGTGTTGGTAGAAGAGGCCATTGCAATTCGATATTATGGTTATTTTGATTTTTGGATCTAATACGTTAAAGAGTAGAAATGATTCATTGCCCTGATACCATGTAAAAATCTCACACAAAGTATAGAGAAATCAAGAATTGTATTGATGATAAAAAAAATTTGAGTACATGATCCTTGTATAGGAGAAGAGTTATAGACTAGCTACACTAGGAGTCCTGCTACAATAAAAATATATTATTTACATGAGTAGTATTACTACTATAACTAAAACACCTTATCCTAGTTGAATTTAGCCCCATACACGATACTTTAGCTTAGTCGTACATAAGTTAGGATTTAGTAGCCTAGTTCTAGTGTGACTCTAACTTTACAACACTAAACACGTCCGTCATCTTCCTTGGACCTGTTCCCTTCATATGTGGCAATCATCAACTTCCTTCATCTTCAATAGAGTGGTCTACAGGTAATAGGGAATGTCTGTAGGGTGATCCAAATTATTTATTTGAGACCTCAAGTCTATGAAACAACTTGATGAGTCATGATATGGTCAACGGGTCGTAGGTAGGATCCACATGAAGTGATATAGACTAAGTGAAATTTTGGGCTTGAATAGGGGTTCTATGGATATGGGTCTACAAGCTATGAAATGTTGGACGAACCGTGGGAAGGTCTCGTGCAATCGATCAAAGATATTGTGCCCCAATAATAGGTTTTACGGTTACCCAGGATGACCCCTAGAAAGTCCTACGGACCGTAGGTCCAACCCATAGACATGTCCGAAAGCTTTTAATTAAGGGTTTTTTGGTATTTTTCTATCCAATTAACCTATAAGCTATGTCGTTTAGCATTATAACTACCCCTATAATCCTTTTTACTGTTGAAAACTTAACCCATTTCATCCCATTCACTAAAACCATCAAATTCTCTCAAGTCTTCTTCTCCAACTTCTCTTAAGAGCTTCAAGGTGCAGAACTAGGGTTTCAATGACTTCAAGATCTCATTCTCCATTGCTTTTGGACTTTGATTATCAAGGTAGGTAGGAATTCACCTTTGGATTCCTCTCATCCATTGGGACCCAAAATAATCTGAATATCCTAAGTTGATTTCACCTAATTTCATTAGGGTTTCATGCAAATTTCCATGGATTCCATTTATTCTGATACAATTGTGTATATTCAATCTTATTATGCATGATTTTATTTAATTACATGAATTTCAATTGATTTCATAGGACCTATGCCTATGCTTATTTTGTGAACTTGAATTATTAATAATGCTTATGAATTTATGAACTATGACTGTAAATTTGATTAAGGATTTATGCATTTTTTTATGAAAATAATGATTTATGACTAAATGATGCTTTTAAGATAAAGCGTCAATGATTTGTGAAATATTTTCTCACAATTGAAAAGAATCATGATTTAGATGCATAGAAAGGTAGGCATCTATTATGAAGAAGTTTATGAATCATGATTTGAATGGAGCTACTATAATATGAAGTTATGATTGGATTGACAGTCTTAATTGTTGCATTTCCAAGTTTTTTGATATGATTAATTATGTCTTTTCCGTATGGATTTACTTAGCACCGAGTGGACTTTGGAATGGAGGCCATACTACTAGTAGAGGTTTGGTCTTTAGTAGCAATTCACTTGTCCCAAACTACGTGCCCCCCCGTAGGATCGTCTTAAATAACATAAGCTAGTGGATCCACTTTAGACAAGAATGAATGTGATAGAGTTCTACCTTGGCAAGTAGATTCTCCATTTTGGTGTGAGGGTCATACCAGATTCCATGTTAAAGCTCACATGGTCTTATTGTTGCTTAACAGTAATTATGCCACAAATATGTATGGTTTCTTCGAAGGTTTTATGAAAGCTTCTCAAATGGTTTTAAGTATGCTTTAACCTCTTATATGATTTATGATTTCTTTATAATGCCTTTTATCACGTTTATTTGGTCTTGCATATATGTTATTATGATCTACGTTTTGTATGCATTTCTCCATACTTAGTACATTTACCGTACTAATGTATATTTGTGCCTATATTGTCTCATAACAGAGGGTCCGTCATTCCTCCTCCCGATCGTGGCAGACTTGGAATTTTCTACT
This sequence comes from Solanum acaule, assembly GCA_036250505.1. NCBI lineage: Eukaryota > Viridiplantae > Streptophyta > Magnoliopsida > Solanales > Solanaceae > Solanum > Solanum acaule. Next base: position 7,971 of record JAJOOR010011707.1, on the reverse strand, counting down.
AGCATATTGGATTAGTGAGTCCTTACGATTAGAGGTCAATACCATTAATGTTGCCTTTATTTGATTGTCTTTAGTTTCAGACATGTACGTGGTGTATGGGTTACGTCCCAACCACTGCTTTCTTTTTTAGAAAGGCTATGTCAGACAAAGTTTACTATTCCACACTTATGTTCAGATTTGTTTTATAATATAAGACTTATCTTGCATATTCTTTCTCTTGTTGTATTTATATTACGTCATACTTATGTCAAGTGGCTGGTTTAGGGCCTATTTGGGTTTTTTTTGTCATCTCACATATGGGGTGTACTTTGGGTCGTGATAAACTTTGTATTCAGAGCTTCAGGTTTTAGAAAAGGTCCTAGGTTGCTAACAAACCGTGTCAAGTAGAGCCTGGTTCATGAGTGTGAAACACACCAACATCGGGTGTGTTGATAGGGTGGTTAAAAAATGTCGTACCACTATATTGATCAAGGAGATGGATATCTCTCGTTTGATGATACATGCCCAACCATTTGAAGTGGAAAAGCTAAAAGTGAAGTCTAGGGAGTCAAAGAGGACAAGGACCAATGATGGTGACTTTTCTTATTATAGGTCCGGTGGACATGGTAATCCTCAATCCCGACAAAACATTTCCTATCAAGGTTCTTCAAATGCTCCAGCTCCTAGGTTTAACAAAGATAGTGTGTGTAACTCTAACCCTTAAGGAAGTAGTTGAAATGGATATTCTATTCCCACTTGCCAAAAGTGTAGCAAGAATCACTCATGAAAATGCTTAGCCATAGTGGATGTTTGCTATAGTTATGGGAAGAGTGGACACAAGATGAGGGATTTTATGTTACAAGACACTATAGGATAGGATAATAGGAAAACCTAGCCTAGTGGTCCTGATTTGGGTGCTCCTCTTCAGAATAAGTTTTATGCACTTCAGACTCTACATGATCACGAGGGTTCTCCAAATGCTGTTACCAATTTTTTGAAAGTCTTTTATCTTGATGTATATGCTTTGCTTGATCTGGGTGCTACCTGTCATTTGTTACTCCTTATATGGCCATGGGATTTGATGTTGGTCTTGAAATGCTTTCTAATCCCCTTTCTATCTCTATGACTATTGGTGACTCTATTGTTGCTAAATGAGTTTATAGAAATTGGCATGTTTCTGTTTGTCATAGAGTCACTCATGTTGATATTCTAGAGCTTGATATGCTAGATTTTGATGTTATTCATAGGATGGATTGGCTTCATTCTTTTTATGATTCCATAGATTGTAGGACCCAATTGGTCACATTCCAAGTTTTGAACGAACCTATCTTAAAATGGCTTTGCTTACATTCTAATCAAATGTAGGGTTTCGGAGATTGAGTTCCACTCTTGAAGATAGGTTTCTAAGGAGCTAAGGAGTTGAACATTTTGGTGAGTCCTCAAAGCTTCGAGGACAAAACCCACCATTTACTTTATGTCTTTTATTTCATGTTTTGAAACTATTGTATGGGCTGTGTCCCAAGAGTTTTATTCTAAAGTTGTATTAGATGGTTTGAGACAAAGTATAGAAAGACTTCCACTTGCTTTTATGAAAATGACTTTGATTGCAAAAAGTTTTAAATTTTCCGTACTTTTCTATTATCTTATGTTCATGATATGCTAAGGGCTTGTATGTGACCCCTTCAGGGTCATGTACGCTGTGTTACTTTTAGGGTATACCCCTGGGTCGTGACACTAATTATCTCTTGCCCTCTTTCCCTTTGCCTCCTTCCTTGACGTTAACCCTTACGTTTAGCTCTAGTTTAGCCTACTAATTTCTGGGGTGTTACAATATCTCCCCCTTGGGAACATTCTTCCTCGAAGGACGATCTAGACACCTTACAGATGTAAAGACTCAAGACTAGAAGCCCATCATGCATGCCACATCAAAATGTTCACCATTCAAAGGAGGAAACATCAACTCCACTCAAACATACTAAATTCATCGCAGGGAAGTATGAACTACATCTAACAACCCATTATGCATGAAAACTCAACATTTCTCATATTCATTGGAGGAACTACCTTCTCCAAACTAAAAGAATGCTCAACACAATCTCATGGAGCCCTTATGCAATTTACTCTAAAAAGGCACAACTAAAGCATGTTCAACAATTCATCTCATGAAGCATATAGGCAACTTTTACTCAATGCAAACAACATGAGGACAATCAATCATAAAAACTCATTTTCTTACTAAACATAAATTTCTCAGGAACATGCATAACATAGGGAAATCATGGAAAAACTCAAATAACACACATGACTTCCAAAACAAGAAAAACTCAAGAGGAACTACTTACCTCAAGCTAGAGTAGAAATAGAAGGAATAAGATGAGAATAACGGTACTTCATATCGGCCTCGGTCTCCCAAGTAGCACCCTTAACCAAATGATTCCTCCACAAAACCTTTACGAAAGTTATTTCCTTGTTTCTCAACCTCTTAACTTCCGATCTAGAATCTCTATAGGAACTTTCATCAACCGCCAACCCTTCTAAGGGAATTATGGATGCTGGATCTCCAACACACTTCTTGAGCATAGAAACATGAAACACCAGATGCACCTGAGTCAACTCATTTGGCAAATCTAACTCATAGGCAACTTTCTCAACACGTTTCAAAATTTGGTATAGGCCTACATATCGGGGAATAAGTTTCCCTTTCTTGCAAAATCTCATCACACCCTTCATGGGTGAGATTTTCAAATAGACCCAATCATTAACCTCAAATTCTAGATCCTTTTTCCTCACATCGACATAAGAGTTTTGCTGACTTTGAGCCATTCTAAACCTCTCTCTAATGAGTTGGACTTTCTCAATGGCCTCTTAAACTAATTCGAGACCTAGTAGGGCAACCTGACCCACCTCAAACCAACCAACGGGAGACCTACATCTCCTACCATACAAGGCTTCGAAGGGAGCCATACCGATACTTGAGTGATAACTATTATTGTAGGCAAATTCTATCAATGGCAAGAAGTCATCCCAATTACCCTTAAAGTCAATTACATATGCCCTTAACATATCTTCCAATGTTTGGATGGAACACACCGGTTGCCCATCGGTTTGGGGATGAAAAGCCATGCTAAGATTAACTTTGGTGCCAAGGCCTTTTTGGAATGACTTCCAAAAGTGTGAAGTGAATTGAGTACCCCGATAGGAAATAATGGATAAATGAACCCCATGCAACTTCACCATTTCTCTTATGTATAGCTTACCATAGTCTTCCGCTGAAAAAGAAACCTTGACGGGAATGAAGTGAGCTTATTTTGTCATCCGATCTATAATGACCCAAATAGAATCATGTTGCCTTTGGGTGCGAGGCTAACCCACAATAAAATCCATATTTATCTCTTCCCACATCCAAATGGGGATACCTATATCTTGGGATAAACACCTCGGCCTTTGATGCTCAACCTTAACTTGTTGACAATTTGGACACCTAGCCACAAATCCCGCAATGTCCTTTTGTATCCCGTTCCACTAATCGACCTCTAATGAGTCCAAGATTTGGACTTATTTAGGGCTTTGCTTTGATAGTTTTAGTATCCTCAAATGCCTAATTTATGCAATAAACCGATTTTAAATACTTGCTTTCTAGGTATGTGGACTAAGAAGCAAAGCAAGGACATTAAGAGGCAAAAAGGAACAAAACAAGATGATGAAGTGGAGAAGAGCAATCCTGGTGATCGCCAAGACCACTCGTCGAACCGCTGAGTGACTCTTCAGACCGCCTAAAGTTCTAGCGTGCCAGCCCTGAGGGAAGAAACCAAGTCGGCGACAGAAATGGGCAGTTGGTGAATCGCAGATCGGTTCCATGATGACAAAATGGATCGCCCAAAGTTACAGAACGTGAGGATGCTGAGAACCAATGCAAAATGGTGATGGAAGAGAGAAAATGGTGGATCGCTGAACCACTCGGTGAGCCCGACTTACCTCGCCTAATGGCTTTTCATGCCAAATTTTGGGCAGATATAAATTGGATTTTAAATGTAATTTTCTGAGGAGTTCTCTCCCAAAGTTCCCTCGCAGATATTATAGTTCCCATTCTAGACTTAGAGTTTTCTCTTGATTTTTGAGTTGGAATTGTATAATTTTGGAGGATTTGGACAGTGGGAATTTGAATTTCATTCTTAGAAATCATTGTAAAGGCTTGGAGTGTAACACTCCGACTTTTCTAAACGTCTAATAATTCATACATTCATGGAAAGACAAAGAGGGTGAGTAATAAATTAAGAATGATGTGATATGTCATATTTTATATGTTCAAGGGTTGTATCTCATGTTTTGAAGTAACGTAAATCGTGAAATAAAAGTGGGCGAAGGTTATCGTAAGTTCCTTTTTAAAGATTTCTCTGAAATTTGGGTCAAATGTTTCGAAAGATTTTTCCCAATCTTAATGAGTTATATGGCCCACGACCCATTAAATCGAAGGTCTACGAGTCTAGTTTCCAACACATCAAATGGTTTTTTCATACAACTTCAAAATAGAGAGATATTTGCATTTTTGCGAGACTGTGCAAGCAAGCACGTGAGGTGGGTCCCCTAAGTCGGTGGAAGCTTATAAGATAGCATCTTCTTCATTTTTTTCATTCCAAATTGTGAGAAACCCACGAAAATTAGAGAAATACTCCTCAAATCATCCTTGTGTGTTCATGATCTCTTCTTGGCCTCTTATAAAAAATTGCCCTACGTCGCGAGCTCATCGTTTTGGTATAATTTTCACGGTGAATTGAGCGGTGTAGCTCCGTTGATGTTGTGGTAGCAGGATTTTTTTTCAGTGGAGTGATTGTATTCTAGTGTTCTGGTCATTTAAAGAAAGGTAGGAATCACCTATTATTAGTTTACGGATACCTTAGGTCTTGGATTGTAGTTTACGATAGGAATCCGTATCGATTATCAAATTGTCGTAGTAATTTTTATCTGTAATTACTGATTGATTTTTCCTTTTTTCTTTAGTGTTGTAGTGGTGTGGACAGAGGTATTTTTCAGCATAAATTATAAAGGAAAAGGTATGTTAAGGCTACTCCCTTTGTTCAGCATGTTTCCTTAGAGCTTGGGAGTGGTATAATAGTGTAGTTAATTATGTTGTAGATGAAATTGTGAGTGGTTGGTTGATTGAGTAGTTATAAACCCTCATTTTAGGGACTCATAATCGGTTCAGAACAACCCAAAGTTAGGAACGACTTGGACATTATTCATATATACTGTTTATAGCTAAATTGCTCGCCTTCAGCCTATTTAATTGTTTGTTGTCGCCCTTGGGATTATTGTGGTTAGTTGTTGAGCTATGAACTGCCTATGAGGGATATGATATTGTCTAATAGGACTATGTTATTGCCAAAGAGGGCTATGTGTTGCCCACGGGGCTATATTAATGCCAAAGAGTGTTATGCGTTGCCTACGAGGCTATTTTGATGCCAAAGAGGGTGATGTATTGCCTACAAGGTTATCTGATGCAAAAAAGGGCTTCGTGCAGACCATAGAGCTATAATATTGCCTAAGAGGGCAATGCGCTGCCTACGGGGCTATATCGTTGCCAAAAAGGGCTATGTGACTTCTTACAGAGACAAGGGGCTACCGATAAGGTTATGTAGATTGATTTAGCACCTTCTGGGCATATGTGGGCCGAAGTAGGTGGTATGTTGTTTGTACCTACCGGGCTTATGGGGGGCTTGGTTAGGTTGATGTTTGATCGTTATTCTATTTTATTATATTCAGTAATGGGTTGGCATGCTTATCTAAATTTGATTTCCTTATTTGATTGATTTAGGTATATTATGATACTTACTCATTTAGTCTATAGCCTTTCATACTCTGTACATTATTTTGTAGTGACGCCCCATTACCTGGGGACGCTGCATTTATGCATGCAGGTCCTGACAGACGACCGAGTAGACCCCCTCAGTAACAGGATTGACTTCTATCGGGTTGGCTATCCCCTTTCCTCCGGAGGTGCCAGAGTTTGGAGGTTTGTTAGCTTTTGTTTTTGATATTATTTTGGGTAGGCTGGGGCCCTGCCTTGCCAATCTTTACTATTCTTTGAGGCTTGCAGACTAGTGTGTGGGCTGTACAACTAGGTTATGGCCATGCTGGCCTAGTTTTGTTGGTTTGCTGAAGCTTGTGAGCTGTTTGATGTATTGTCTTGATATATACTTGCTTCCAATTTTTGTATAGATATCATGGTGGCCTCGATGGCCCAGTCAGGACTTCTGTGCTAGTTGGCTATTTCTTTCTATGAACTCTTGGGAGTAGCTGTTTCTTTTATATATATCTTGACAGGGGCCTTATCGGCCGAGGGCTTAGTTTTAAGTCGGGATATACTAGTTTGTTTTCTTGATTACGTGTGTCTGCCATGCACTAGTAGCAAATAGTTCAGCAGGGTCAGCTCGGGCCTAAGTTTTGGCATTAGGAGCTAGTTGTGCCCCTTAAGTTTGGGGCGTGACAAACTTGGTATCAGAGCAACGTCGTATCCTAGGGAGTCTACCAGCCGTGTCTAGTAGAGTCTTGTTTATAAATGTGTTGTGCCCCATATTCGATAAGCAAGAAGCTACTGGGCATGTTAGAATGACTATCCTTCTTTTGCTCACCTTGTGCTATAGATCGGTGTCTTAAGGGTTGAAGTTTCTTGCTTATAATTGATACTTGTATGCAGATAGAGATGGCTGACTCTGGACATACTACAGCAAGCCAGGGGCTAGATACAGTTGCAGGCGAGGGTAACGGCACGGTACCACAGGTGGAGGTAGCCTATTGTGAGACCCATGGGGAGATATATTCTTAGCCCCCTATAGCTTCTCCACCACTTCAGGAGCCTCCGAGGGCTACAAGACTTCTGGCTCCACTAGCAGTACCACCTCTAGTTCCTCCTATTCCATCTGATCAGGATTTCAAGAGTGTAGTATATATGTTAGCACAGTTAGTAGCTGCATAGCGCCAGTGTCACTACCCGAGAGCACCCCCTAGTCGCGATCGCATACTCGACCTGTCGGAGGTCTAATACAAGCCTCTTAGCATTCATTCATCGCATAGACACTAAAAATCATAAGGAATTTTAAAAACTTTCTTCACACACGAAGAATACTTTCATTAAATAACAAGCGGAAGAAGACTTTATACATGATGTCTCAAAACCATCTAATACTTGAGAGTACAACCTAGGGACTAAGCCCATACAAGACTTTAACAAAATACTAGAAATACATCAAAAGGAACATGTAGGGTATTGTCCTCGAATCTATGAGGACTCACCAAGTCTTCATCTTCAACACTTAGAAACCTATCAAGTAGCCATGACATGTCACCATCTCCCAATCCCTACACTTTAGTCAAAAAGGGAAAGAAAGGGGTTAGCACAATTAAGTACTAAGTATGGAAACCATGCACAACGGACATTTACAAGGAATGCATGCTTTCATATCATTTTGATAAAACCTTCACTTCACAAGTATAAGAGATATAATACAAGTCAACATTCACATATAAGACCATAGCCAACCATACACATACTCAACATATCCATATCCAACCCATGCTTAACTTTAGAAGAACACATGCCATTTCATTACCATAGGACCTCTACCTAATATAACCTTAAGACACACTTGAGTGATACAAGAAGTGACCACCCATACAACCTCTTCAAGCACACTTAAGTGTTCCTCAAGATTACCTTAGATAATGACATTTCCTTTACAACATAACATCAATAGAACAACATTCTTTAAGAAACCATTTAGGAGACCTTCAAGCACATAAAGGGACTTTCACATAATAGTCGTTAGACTTAGGGAACTCACTTTAGTATCTTCAAAGCCTACTCGTGCCATGTGTAGATAGCATCCCATACTACTACCTACATGTTGTAGAACCTATCCAATAACTATAGTGCACATCCCACATGATGGGAATAGGCATAACCGACATAGACCATACTAGCTAGGCATGGAATCC
>JAJOOR010011706.1:0-20833 GCA_036250505.1 Solanum acaule | reverse complement strand
AAGGCCTCCTGAGATTCAGGATTTCATTCTCAGACCTCTTCATGATCTTGAAAGTCTTCTTGATAAGAAGTTTTCAGAATTCGGTGCAAAACCTATTATTATTACTGAAGATTTCGCAGACGAAATGGAAACCACTTTCGATTTTAAAGGACAAGTGGAAATGGAAGTTAATAAACTTCGTGGGTATCCCAAAAAGAATAGTATTTATGCTAGAAAACCTAGTATGCAAACTTACTACTATCCTAGACCCACCCCGCAGGATGTTCTTATAGAAGAAAGAGATTGGTATCAAACTAACACTTCGTACAGTGGAAGTGAGATTTATGAATGGAATCTAGACGGATTAACAGATAGGCAGTTAACCATCATGGTTCATAGAATGCTCATGTATGCCACTATCTGCAAAAGTGTTAATAACACGGATAGGAATATTTGCAAGATGATCATTGCAGGTTTTACTGGACAATTAAGAGGCTGGTGGGACAATTATATGACTACAGAAGCAAAAGCAGCGGTTATAAATGCTAAAGTTACCAGTGAAGGAGTTGATAACCTAGGATTTGCTCTAGTCAAAAATAGAGAAGACGCGGTGTATACCTTAGTCTTAACTATCCTAGAACATTTTAGTGGTAGATTTACCAATCAGTATGAAACCGTCAGATCTCTACTAAATGGTTTAAGATGTAGACATTTAGGTGAGTTTAGATGGTATAAAGATACTTATTTAAGTCGGGTAATGGAACTTCCCAAAAATGGATTAGAATTTTGGAAAGCCAAATTCATATATGGTTTACCACCTTTATTAGCTGAAAGAGTTAAGAAAACTCTGAGAGACCCTCAAGGAATTATTCCTTATAACCATTATACTTATGGAAAGCTTATTGGAGCTTGTACTCAAGAAGGCATAAATTTGTGCAATGAGTTAAAACTCTCTAAACAGCTTAAAATGGACAAGCTAAGAGAAAAATCTCAATTAGGAGATTTTTGTACACAGTTTGGTTTACCAGATGCTTCTAAAGGTACCAAACATGAGACTTCTAAGTCTGAACATCATAGATCTCATCGAAGGAGAAGATCTAAGAGAAGAAGATCTATAGAAGAAAGAGACGAGCGTAAGGCTCATCGTAAATCTCATAGATTACTAAAAGCAGGTCCAAAAGAGATCTTGATAAGATAAAGTGCTACAAATGTGGAAAATTTGGACATATAGCTCCAAATTGTAAATTAGAAAAGCTTAAAGCTTTAGAACTGGATGAAGATATTCCGGAAAAGGTTTATAGTTTCCTTTATACTTCTGGTTCCGAGTCGGACTACGAGGAGTCTGAAGCAAGCTATGCAACGGAAGATGATCAACCCGAGTCTTCTAACAAAGAACAACAGGAATCAGAATCCTGTAAATGTCGTGATGATATCTGTAATTGTGAACATGGCGAGTTTTATAAACTTCAATAATAATAATAACAATAATAATAATGCAAAGACGCAAGTTTCATAAAATTCTTGAGAAGTATTATTATGTTCTTTGTACCTTGGTTTATAACCACCTATTTGCCTTTATATATTAATGTCCTTGAACAATTTTATAATGATGAATCTGGAAATATTGTCAAAGCAATTTATCCTCCCCAGGCATATTTTACTTTACCAAATAATACTGGTATTACTTTTACTGCCTTTCAAAAATTTGTTGAAGAAGATGTTGCGCCAGTCAGTATCAATGAAATTAATAATTTGATTTCTTAAAATAATTATTTTGGACTTTATGTTAAAGTTTTGGGTGAACATATTAGTTCTCTTGATACAAAATTAGATGAACTAACTACTTTGATAATTCAGATAAAAACCAATTTAAAACCTTCTGAGAAAGCTTCTACTTCAAAACAGCCCTCGGAACTTGTTACTTATGTGAAAAGACCCCCTGAGATTCAGGATTTTGTTTTTAAACCTCTTTTTGATTTAGAAGAACTTCTTGATAAAAAGTTTTCTGAATTTAGTGCTAAACCTATGGATTTTTCCGAAATGTTTGCGGATGAATTAGAACAGGCTTTTGATTATAAAGAGCATGTTGCATTAGAATTTAATAAACTTCGTGGGTATCTGAAAAAGAATTGTGGTAATACTACTCAGTTTGCTCATAAACCCAGCATGCCAACCTATTATTATTCCAGACCAACTCCTTAAGATGTGTTGATAGAGGAACGTGACTGGAATCAAACCAATACCTCTTATAGTGATTCTGTGATTTATGAATGGAATCTTAATGGGTTGACTGATAGACAGTTAATTATTCGTGTTCATCGTATGCCGATGTCACACCCCGAGCCTACACCCTGGGCGAGACTGGCACTCGAAGACCATTGCTGACCCCAAGCGAACCCTTAGCCTGGCTTACTTAACTCAGCGGAAGACTTAACTCATCACATAAACATTTATAAAGAAACTAGAATGTCATAAAGGAACATTCAACTGGCCATTTAGGCTAACTCAAGTCTTTAACATAAGAAATGAAAAGTAAAGACAACTGAAATAACTAATTGACTGTCTATCTATGAAGCCTCTAAAACAACTGAGATGGATGTTGGGACAAACCCCACAACATCCTAATGGACTAAACTAGAAAGCAATGAAAATAGGTCCTTCAGAATGCAAGGAGGCTTACCACTGACTCTGAACTGCTCACTAGATCAACGGTGCGCTGAAATGCCGATCCTAGTTACCTATTTCTGCATCATAAGACGATGCAAGCCAACTGGCATCAATACATTGACTGTACGAGTATGCGAGTTGGAATGCTAAAACAACACATGCTTGAAAGGGAATCTGAAAGATACACTTACCTTGGCTCTTCTCAACTCAACATAACTGAACTCATTTCAATATAAAGCAATTTAAGACAAGTGCAATATAAAAAAAAGTTGGTTAAAAACATGCTGTCAACTCTGTGTGTATGCAAATATACATAAAACTCTGAGATATATGTAAAAATACAATAAACTGATGTATATAAAAATACAATAACTTATGTGGGAGTTTCTCTAACCAACAACCATCACATAAGAGCTATAGTGATGATACAACGATCTACCTCACGCTGCCACCACATCCTACACCCGGCCAAAGGTATAGGACCTAAACTACTAAATGGAGCCACTAGTCTATTGTGAGAAGGGTTTATCTAAAAAGTATGACCCTTTTCTACTCATGGTCGCTACATGGTTTATGGGGTCTGTGAGTTGTCTGAACTCTGCCCCATATTGGTGCTCAATACTACTCCTAAAATATATTAGCTCTTTATGTTTTAAAAACATAATTCTTTCTGTGATTTGAGATTAGTGCTCAAAACTTAGCTCAAAGGCTATCTTGAAAATCTCAGTTTCCCTTCTTGATTCATTTAGAAAGCTATTACTTTTTTCTGAAAACTAGTCCGAAGGCTCTTTGAAAATCTCAGTTTCCGTTATTATTAAAATGAGAAAACATTTTTTTAAATCTCTTTGGGAATACATAGTCCCCATATACTTCTTTGAAGAAAAGAACTTCAACTTTACTTCTTTACTGAACTCAAACCTTAAGTCTTAAAACAAAGTTAAAACAATTGTGAAAGACTTTTGTAAAACTTTAAGAACTTATCTTAACTTGACTCTTGACTTTGACCTTAACTGCTCTTGACTTGAATCTTAATTGATCCTTGAATTTGAATTATGGATTCAAGGATTTAGATTTGTGATTGGAAAGATCTCATGATGTTTAGGAATGATTCTAGATAGTTAAACATGAGAAAAGACCGAATATCAATATTTAAAGGTGGGTCCGCGATGCGGAGGCAAAATTTAATTTTGGTTCCGAAACATCTTTTGAGGCAGAACACCTCGTCTCAGCTCTGTGACGCGAAACTGAAATTCAATTCTAGGAATAGGTCGCGCGACGCGTTCCCATGTTCAGATTTTGCCCGTTCAAATTTCTTCTCCGTTTTCCAACCCCAATTCACCCAAACTCGGTTCTTTTTCTCAAATTACTTTTAGATACAGATACCCACAAAATGTACCTAAAAACCTAACTCAAAACGACCCTATAATGCGACGTAACGTACACATAAACTTCCCAACTCAGTCAAATTCAAGAACAATATATTGACTTACGAATATTTATCAAGATCATCAAAATTCAAATGCTTTTAGGACGAATCCAAACTGAAATAAATATGCTTGACACATGGGAGAATGATCCCAACGTTATGAGAGCCTCACATACCTGATAGAAGTAAATCGTTGGCGAAACACCAAGTTCCTTGATCGATCTTGATGAATTTGCCCTTTTCTCCTTCTTCTTTTCTCTTTTCCTTTCTATTTAGCCCTAACGTGAAATCCCAAGTTCTAAAACTGACTATGTTCTGAATTGACCCATGTTAAAATCCTAAAATCGGATTAAAATAATAGGGTAGTGAAAAGACTAAAATACCCCTTATATTTCCGGATTGGACATTTCCTTAATCCAACAGCCCAACTTCCAAAGGGCATAACTTGTTCATACGAACTTGGAATCGCGTAAACTTGGCGGCGTTGGAAAGATCATTCCAAGGGCTTTCCAACCATATCTGGAACTACACCTAAACCCTCCTGAGCTAGTAGTTATGGCCATCTAAAGTTCACCAAAACTCAACTTTAACTTATTTACAATTTTCCAGATTTCCTTATACTTTCCAAAAATAACTATTTCCAGATTTTAAACTTCTTTCTAGTTCTTTCTAGCTGCAAGATGTTACAATATCTCCCCCTTGGGAACATTTATCCTCAATGAGATTTATTCTTACTAAGCTAAGGTGTCACGCCCCGAGGCTACACCCTGGGCGGGACCGGCATTCGGAGACCATTGCTGGCCCCAAGTGAACCATTGGCCTGGCTTACTTAACTCAGCGGAAAACCTAACTCGACAGAATAACTCAATGCAATGAAAGGTCATAAAACAACCTAACTGATAACATCTGGCCAAAAAGGCAACTCGAGTCTTAAAATAGAATATTTATAAATACATAGAAGAGAGACTCAATACTAACTGACTCACTGTCTATGAAGCCTCTATAACACTGAGATGGATATTGGGACAGACCCTGCAACATCCTAATAAAACAAAACTAGAAACACAAAATAACAGAGTCCTCCGGAAAGCAAGGAGCCTCACCACTGACTCTGGAATGCTCAGCTGGATCAACGGCGTGCTAGATGCTGATCCTGGGTACCTGCATCTGCATCATCATAAGATGCAGGCCAACTGGCATCAGTACATTGAATGTACGAGTATGTGAGCTGGAAAGCTAAACAACAACTTAAGCTTGAAAGAAGCACAAAAGAACACTTACCTTGGCTCTGTTCAACTCATAAATAACTAAACTCAATATAAAGCAATAAGACACATGCAATATATAAAGCTTGTAAAACAGTGTAAATAACTTAGTTCGTTAATGATTAAAGCAATAACAAACTCAACTTTACTTATATAAAAGTAATATAACTTTAGTGGGAGATTCTTTAACCGACAACCACCACTATGAGCCTTAGTGATGATACAACGTTTTACCTCACGTTGCCCAAAGACCATCCTATACCTTTCCGTGATATAGGACCTTACTTAACTTAATGGATCCACTATCTTAACTTACGAGATCATCTAAAAAGAATGACTCGTTAAGTCCCATGTTGGCTACATGGTTCTTATGGAGAGTTGAGTTAATATGAACTCGCTTCCCCAATTCGGTGCTCAATACTACTCCCAAAATATACTTTAGCTCATACGTGTTTTAAACACAACTTTCTTTAGTTTGAGATAATTGCTCAAAGCTTAGCCCCAAAGGCTCTCTTGGAAAACATAGTCCTTTCTTACTCAAATGTAAAAACATTTATAAACTTATTTGGGAATACATAGTTCCCTAATAACTTTTGAGAAATGAACTCAACTCTATACTCTTGGCTTAACTTGAAACTTGAGCCTTCAAATGAAGTTAAAACGTTTAATAAAGACTCTTGAAAAACTTTAAAGACTTGCTTTGACTTGCTTCTTAACTTCTGAGCTTGACTCTAACTTCACTTGACTTTGATCCTAACTTTCCTCGGATTGGATTATGGATTCAAGGGTAATGATCTCATGTTTATGGATGAGTTCGTAATGTTTAGATGTACCTTACAGTGTTGAAAAAAACTATAAAACATAGGTATATTACCAAGGAACATGTATGAAAAGGTGGGGAAGGAATGGGGAGAATTGGCGTTCTGAGAGGCACGAGGCGCCAACCCTCAGACTTCAGAAGGCCTGATGGGGCGCACTGCATGGCGCGCCGCCCTAAGGGTGGAAGTTCAGAAACTCTTTTGGGGCGCGCTGGCTGGCGCGATGCCCCAGCCTTTTCCCCCCGAAAAAAATGACTTTTCTCCTTAGTTTCTCCAACTCTAAGCCCTCTCAACCTCCAAAGTTCTTTCCCCAAACACTTAATATCATTAACACCCTCAACATACAATATATTCAACTGGAAATCACAACCGGAAACATGTACCAAATCAACAAGAAACTTCAACACAACTACAAGAATTCAACAAACACACCCAATATTTTTCTCGAAATTAAAACGAGTTTGGCGTGTGGGGGACTGAACCAACCCAACACTATGATCTCACATACCTTAATAGGGATCACCCCCGACGAAAACCACAATGATCTTGACGAACCTTGCTTTTCCTTCTCTTTCTCCTCTTCTTTCTCTCTGCTCTCAAAAGCCCTAACACTCACTTTTAAAAGGGAAAACTGATTTAAAATCAGTCTAGACCCTTAATATACCCAAAAGAAATGGTAAGGGAAAAGACCAAAATACCCTTACAAATTCGGACTACACTACCCTATGCCAACAACCCAACTTCCAAAGGGCATAACTCACTCATATGAACTCGAAATCAAGAAAACTCAGCGGCGTTGGAAAGATCATTCCAAGGGCTTTCGAAACATAACTGGAAATACACCTAACTCATCCCAATTTGGAGTTATGACCGTATGAAGTTGACCAAAAACTCACTTTTTCCATACTTAACTAAATTTCCAGATTTTTAAATTCTTTCCAAAATGACTATTTCCAACTATAAGCTTCTTCATGGTTATTTCAAATTACAAGATGTCACATAAAGGTAGTGACATTAAGTTCAACACCCAACAAGCAATTGCAACAAATAACATGCTTACTCATAATTTAGATAGTACTAAGGAGAAAACTAGTACTTTGGTCTTCATTTTCTCCGGATTTGAAGAGATGTGGATATCTCTTCTTCAAGTCCTCTTCAGCTTCCCAAGTAGCTTCTTCAACAAATTGGTTCCTCCAAAGGACTTTGACTGACGCAACTTCCTTTGTTCTCAACTTGCGAACTTGGCGATCTAGAATCTGAACCGGAATCTCCTCATAAGATAAGCTATCCTTGATCTCAATATTTTCAGTTGATATGATCAATGAAGGATCATCCATGCACTTCTTCAACATGGAGATGTGAAACACCGGATGAACCACTGCAAATTCCTGTGGTAGCTCTAACTCATAAGCTACATTGTCAATCCTCTTGGCTATTCTATAAGGTCTAATATATCGGGGACTAAGCTTCCCCTTCTTACCAAACCTCATAACACCCTTCATAGGTGAAACTTTCAAATATACCCAATCATCTACTTCGAATTCTAACGCCCTTCTCCTATAATAAGTGTAGGATTTTTGACGACTATGTGCCGTTTTCAACCTTTCTTGAATCACTTTTAACTTTTCCATAGCTTGGTGAACTAAATCTGGTCCTATCAACCCTGCTTCACCAACTTCACACCATCCAATAGGAGATCTATATCTTCTCCCATAAAGAGCTTCATATGGAGCCATTTGGATGCTAGTGTGGTAACTATTGTTGTAAGCAAACTCAATGAGAGGTAGGTGATCATTCCAATTCCCTTTGAAATCAATCACACAAGCCCTCAGCATATCTTCTAAAGTCTGAATAGTGCGCTCTGCTTGCCCATCAGTCTGAGGATGAAAGACAGTACTTAAGTTCACCTTTGAACCCAAGCCTTTCTGAAAAGATTTCCAGAACTGTGCAGTAAATTGTGCACCTCTATCTGAAATAGTGGAGACTGGGACTCCATGAAGTCTTACCACCTCCTGAATATATAACCTGGCATAATCTTCTGCTGAATGGGTAGTCTTTACCGACAGAAAATGGGTTGATTTTGTCATTCTGTCGACAATCACCTAAATAGAATCGTGTTGTCTGCGAGACCTTGGTAAACCTGTGATGAAGTCCATATTAATCATCTCCCACTTCCATTCTGGAAGTTCTATATTCTGCGCCAAACCACCGGGCCTTTAGTGCTCAACTTTCACTCGCTGGCAATTTTGACACTTAGCAACAAACTCTGCAATGCCCTTCTTCATGTCATTCCACCAATACACTTCTCTCAAATCACGATACATCTTTGTGGAACCCGGATAAATGGAATATCTGGAGCTATGAGCCTCCACCATGATCCTCTCTTGGAGTCCGTCCACCATAGGTACGCATAATCTACCTTGATATCTCAATACACCATCTCCCCCTTGTTCAAAAGCTAATACTCTTTGCTTTTGAACATTTGCCTTTAACTCAAGAAAAATGGGATCTTGTTCTTGCTTTTCTTTCACTTTTGACACTAATGATGACTCAGCCCCATTCATCACCACTATTCCTCCTTATGTGGAATCCATAAGTCCGACTCCTAGGCGTGCAAGTCTATGCACATCTTTTGCTAACTCTCTCTTTTCTTTCTCAACATGGGTAGTACTACCCATAGACAACCTGCTGAAGGCATCAGCAACAACATTAGCCTTACATGGGTGATAAAGAATACTCATGTAATAATCCTTGAGTAACTCTAACCACCTTCTTTGTCTGAGATTAAGCTCTCTCTAAGTGAACACATATTGAAGGCTCTTGTGATCAGTGAATATATCAACATGAACACCATATAAGTAATGACATCATATCTTCAAAGCAAAAACTACATCAGCCAACTCTAAGTCATAGGTTGGGTAGTTCTTCTCATGAACTTTCAACTGTCTGGAGGCATAAGCTATAACCTTGTCATTCTGCATTAAGACACAACCCAAACCAACTCTAGATGCATCACAATACACCACAAAACCTTGAGTACCTTCTGGTAATGTCAAAACTGGAGCAGTAGTCAACCTCTTCTTCAATTCCTGAAAGCTTTTCTCACAAGCTTCAGACCATTAAAATTTCACTGTCTTCTGAGTCAATTTGGTCAAAGGGGATGAAATAGATGAGAACCCCTCTACGAACCTTCTATAATATCCAGCCAAGCCCAAGAAACTCCTAATATCAGTTGGAGATGTAGGTCTAGGCCAATTCTGTACTACCTCAATTTTTTGAGTATCAACCTTAATTCCCTCTCCAGACACAATGTGACCTAAGAATGCCATAGATTCAAGCCAAAACTCACACTTAGAGAAGTTGGCATACAATTCTCTATCTTTCAAAGTCTTAAGAACTATTCTGAGGTAACTAGCATGATCTTCTTCATTCCTTGAATAGATTAGTATGTCATCAATAAAGACGATAACTAACATATCTAAATAAGGTTTGAAGACTCTATTCATAAGGTCCATGAACGTTGCTGGTGCATTGGTTAAGCCGAACGACATGACCATAAACTCATAATGACCATAACGGGTCCTGAAAGCTATCTTTGGAATATCACATTCCCTTACTCTTAACTGATGATAGCCTGATCTGAGGTCAATTTTTGAGAAACAGGAAGCACCCTGAAGCTAATAAAAAATATCATCGATTCTCGAAAGAGGATACTTATTCTTAATGGTAGCCTTGTTTAACTGACAGTAGTCTATACACATCAAAAGGGAACCATCTTTCTTTCTCACAAGCAAGACCGGAGCACCCCAAGGTGAGACACTTGGTCGAATGAAGCCCTTATCTAAAAGATCCTTTAACTGCTCTTTCAACTCTTTCAACTCTGCTGGTGCCATTCTGTATGGCGGAATACATATAGGACGAGTATCTGGAAGAAGATCTATATTGAAGTCTATCTCTCTCTCAGGAGGGACTCCGGGAAGATCATTTAGAAAGACTTCTGGAAACTCTTTTACTACTGGAACTGACTGAATATGAGGTACCTCAACACTTGAGTCATTAAGTCAGACTAAGTGATAGACACACCCCGTAGAAACTAACTTTCTTGCCTCAAGGTACGAAATGAAACTACCCTTAGGTACTGCTGAACTGTTTTTCCACTCTAAGACTGGCTCATTTGGAAACTGAAACTTGACTACTCGAGTTCTACAATCAACTGAGGCATAACAGGCACGAAGCCAATCCATACCAAGAATGACATCAAAATCTACCATGTCTAACTCAATTAAATCAGCCATGGTACTCTTGTGATTGACAGAAATGGGACAATCATGATAGACTCTCTATGCTAGAATATACTCACCAACAGGCGTAGAGACACTGAATGGTTCACTAAGTTGCTCAAGAATAACATCAAAGTTCATAGCAACATATGGAGTTACAAAAGATAAACTCGCTCCTGGATCTAGCAAGGCATAAACAGCAAAGTCAAAGACTCGAATCCTACCAGTGACAACATCTGGCGAATTATCTTGCTCTTGGCAACTAGTGATAGCATATAAGCGGTTTGTTCCTTCGCCAATACCGAAAGTAGCCCCTCTAGGTGCAACTTTATCTGGTGGAGCAACTGAAGAAGACTGGGCTTTATTGCCCCCATTACCATTTCCCTGCTTGCTCTTTGGACACTCTCGCATGAAATGCCCAGTCTGACCACACTTGAAACAACCAGTGGAGCCGTTACGACAAATACCTGAGTGGTTCCTACCACACTTGGCGCAGGCAGGAGGCTTACTACCTCCTGGAGACACACTACCATGGGAATAAGCAGGTTTAGCTCTGAAGTTCTGATTATTGTACTCACCTTTGTTCTTAGGTATAGGTGCACTAGCAGATAATGGAGCAGGTCCCTTCTGTTTCGGTTGAAAGGATGACAGGTTGGCATTACTCTTCTGCTGCTCGAACTCATTCCCTGTTTTAGCCCTCTTGTTCTTGAATTCCTCTCTGTCCCTCAGCTTCTCTTCCTCTACTTGCTACACATAGACCATCAACCTCGAAATGTCCATGTCTCTAATAAGCATTGTTGCCTGGCCCTCTTTGCTTGATAGACGACCCAACCCAACAACAAACAAGCTCATTCTACTCCTCATGTCCTTAACCATCTACGGAGCATATCGGGATAGTTGGGTGAACTTCAACCCATATTCATGAACACTGAGAGAATCCTACTTAAGTGTGTAGAACTCACGTACCTTAGCCTCCTTCAGTTCTCGGGGAAAAAAATGCCCCAAGAAAGCCTCTACAAAACATGCCTAACTCGTAGGTGGTGCGTCCTCAGCTCTACTCTCTTTCCACTGATCAAACCAAGTCCTAGCAACATTTTTCATCTGATATACAGCTAGCTCAACTCTCACAGTATCAGTAATATGCATCACATCAAACACATTTTTCAGTTCCTCAATAAAGTTCTCTGGATTCTCTGCAGTTCTTGAACCAGTGAAACTTGGAGGATTCATCCTCAAGAACTCATGAATCCTTGAAGTGTCAGCCTCTTCTTATCGAGCTCCTCTCTGCTGCCCAACTTGGTTGGTCACAACTTGACTAAGCATCCTTATAGCCTTTCTGAACTCAGCATTTGTAACTTCTCCTTGCAGGTGCACTTCAGGTGCATTGGGTAACTCTTGTTCCTCAACATTCCTCCTAGCTGGACGACCTCTGGCTGCTCTTCGTGGAGGCATGATTATCTGAAACACGTGCAGGAATGAATTAGAGGGAAAGTTTTTAGAGATAAACTCTAACGCACGAAATGAGTGTGAAGAAGTGAGATAATTCCTAAATGTCGCAGCCTGCTAATTATAAATGTGGCGCACTTCACACCGATAACTAGGACTCTACAGACACAGTTTCATAGACTCCCTAGGACTCTTGAACTCTGTGCTCTGATACCAAGTTTGTCACGCCCCAAGACTACCCCCTGGGCAGGACTAGCACTCGACGATCATTGCTGGCCCCAAGCGAACCCTTGGCCTAGCTTACTTAACTCAGTGGAAGACTTAACACATCACATAAACATTTATGAAAAAACTAGAATGCCATAAAGGAACATTCAACTGGCCATTTAGGCAAACTCAAGTCTTTAACATAAGAAATGAAATGTAAAGACAACTGAAATAACTAACTGACTGTCTTTCTATGAAGCCTCTAAAACAACTGAGATGGATGTTGGGACAAACCCCACAACATCCTAATGGACTAAACTAGAAAGCAATGAAAATAGGTCCTCCAAAATGCAAGAAGGCTCACCGACTGACTCTGAACTGCTCACTAGATCAATGGTGCGCTGAAATGCCGATCCTAGTTACCTATTTCTGCATCATAAGACGATGCAGGCCAACTGACATCAGTACATTGAATGTACGAGTATGCGAGTTGGAATGCTAAAACAACACATGCTTGAAAGGGAATCTGAAAGAAACACTTACCTTGGCTCTTCTCAACTCAACATAACTGAACTCATTTCAATATAAAGCAATTTAAGACAAGTGCAATATAAAGAAAAGATGTTTAAAAACATGTTGTCAACTCTGTGTGTATGCAAAGATACATAAAACTCTGAGATGCATGTAAAAATACAAAAAACTAATGTATATAAAAATACAATAACTTATGTGGGAGTTTCTCTAACCGACAACCATCACATAAGAGCTATAGTGACGATACATCGATCTACCAAACGCTGCCATCGCATCCTATACCCGGCCAAAAGTATAGGACCTGAACTACTAAGTGGAGCCACTAGTCTATTGTGAAAAGGGTTCATCTAAAAAGTATGACCCTTTTCTACTCATGGTCGCTACATAGTTTATGGGGTCTGTGAGTTGTCTGAAGTCTCCCCCATATCAGTGCTCAAAAGTACTCCCAAAATATATTAGCTCTTTATGTTTTAAAAACATAATTCTTTCTGTGATTTGAGATTAGTGCTCAAAACTTAGCTCAAAGGCTATCTTAGCTCAAAACTTAGCTCAAATGCGCCAGCCAGAGCGCCCCAACCCCTCCTCTGAAGTTTAGGGGCTGGCGCCCACACCAACCATAGCGCCAGGGTCGCTTGCCCCATCTAGTTCGTCGTCGATTGCCCCGTTTGAGTACGTTTAAAGTGCACTTCCACTCCTTTTCGATTCTAACTACTCTAAGCTACTTCTAAACACCTAGAAATCATTCATAACATGACCATAACCTTGAAATCATAATTCAAATTCAAGGTAGAGTTAGGAGTTAAGTTTTGAGAGTTCATTCGAACATTTTGAGAAAGTCCCTTTGAGTCTTTTTGAGGAGTCTTCTACAATTTCTAATAACTTGTTTCAAGACTCGAGCAAGTGAGTATGAGAGTGAGAATAATGTATTCATGAGTCTACCTTGTCATCATGAGATCTTTCTTATCATGAACCATAACTCTTGAATTCATAATTCACATTCAAGAGAGAGTTAAGAGTGGAGTTTCAAGAAAGCCTTTGATTTCAATTGTGAATCCTTTGAGATCAACTATCGATTTGAACTAAGTTTTGAGGAAGTAAGTCAGAGAAAGAGAAGAGTCATATACATGAGTTCCATGTAGTTTGTAGACCTTCAAGTCAAGTCGTTCATGCCCATAAATTTCGCATGAACTCCATAAGTTGAGTATCTATGAGAGGAGTAATATCTCCAAGTTCTAAGCCTTTAAGTGTTGAGTTCCTAATCCCTTTTGAGAAGTATCTTTGAGTACTTGAGTTGAATATTTTATGCTCATAATTCTGCATGATCCCTATAAGTCGAACAGTCTTGAGATGAGAAGTATCTTTGAGTCATTAAGTTGAGTAGTTCATGCTCATAAATTCCGCATGAACCCTCTGAGTTGAGCATTCTTGAAGTGAGTAGTATTATTGAAGTTCTTGAGTTCTAAGTATTGAGTTCTATCTATGGTTATTGAAAACCTTGCATTGAGTCGTTCACGTCCATAATTCGGCGTGAACCATATTTTAAGAAGTCTTTTACAAATGTTTTAACTTTGTTTTAAGACTTAAGTTTTGAGTTAAGAAAAGAGTAAAAAGTTGAGTTCATTTCTTCAAAAGAGTATATCGGGACTATGTATTCCCAAAGAGTAAATGTTTTCACATTTAAACAAGAAAGGAAACTGAGATTTCAAAAATATCTTTGAGCTAGTTTTTCAGTAAAGAGGAAACTATGATTTCCAAGAGAGCTTTTAAGCTAAGTTTTGAGTAATTATCTCAAACCAAAGAAAGAGTTTTGTTTTTACAAACGTATGAGCTAAGTATATTTTGGGAGTAGTATTGAGCACCGATAT
Source organism: Solanum acaule (assembly GCA_036250505.1). Lineage (NCBI taxonomy): Eukaryota > Viridiplantae > Streptophyta > Magnoliopsida > Solanales > Solanaceae > Solanum > Solanum acaule. Next base: position 6,346 of record JAJOOR010011706.1, on the reverse strand, counting down.
GGGGATGCAGGTTCAGATAACTCAAGTCTCCATAAACCATGTAGCCATAATGGGTATTAATGGGTCATACTTTTTAGATGATCACATAAGTTAAGCTAGTGGATCCACTAAGTTAAGCGTTCTATATGACGACAGAGTATAGGACAGTTCTGGCATCGTGGGCAAGACGATGTATCACCACTTAGGCTCATAGTGGTAGTTGTCGGTTAGAGAAACTCCCACATAAACTATATTACTTTATTATATAAGTTAAGTTGAGTTTGTTATTACATTTTCTTTAAAGAACTAAGTTGTTTTACTGTTTTATAAAGCTTTCCATATACTATATGTGTATTGTTGCTTTATATTGAGTCGAGTATCCATAGTTGAGTACCCAGAGTCGAATATCATATCTCTGAGTTGAGTATCTTATCCTTGAGTACTTCTGAGTTGAGTAAGTTAAGTAGTTTTGAGAATCCTTGAGTACTCCTTGAGTTGAGTAAGTTTGAGAAGAGGTATATATGTTTCCTTTTTATCAAGTTTCAAGCTTATGTTTATGCTTTAGAATTCCCCTTACTTGCTCGTACATTCCACGTACTGAGCCATTTGGCCTGCATCTTCTCATGATGTAGACACAGGTATTCCTGATCATCAACAGGAGTTTCGTTGATACATCCGAGAGTTCGAGTTAGTTATGGTGAGCCTCCTTGCTTCTAGAGGATTTCATTTACCTTTCAGTTTAGTTAGGATGTTATGGGTCTTGTCCCGACTTACACCTTTATCAGTTAGAGGCTTCATAGATAGTCAGTATAGTTGAGAAGTTTGTATTATTTATTTATTTTATTAAATATTTCAAAGACTTAAGTTGTCAATTTTGGGGCGAGTTGAATATATTTTATTATTCAGAGTTTTCATTTGAGTTAAAGTTTGAATTTAAGTTTTATGAAATTTTATTTCAGTTTTAAGCTTTGTATGCTTGAATCAGTTTTCCGCTTGTAGTCAGCCAGGATGAGGGTTCGCTTGGGGACCAGCAATGGTCTTTGAGTGCCGCCCACGTCTAGGGTGTAGGCTCGGGTCGTGACAATAACTCTCTTCCAGATTTCTTATCTAGAGAATATATTTCACAATGAGTTTTCTAAATCCGTTCTTTACCGATAAAACATTAGTTACCATATTAAAGGTGGTTCCTCTCAACCGCGATGTACAGGAGATTATCATGTGGAAAATCATTGATAGCATAGTGATGGATATCTTCACTGTTCATAACTCTGAAGAAATCATCAATTTTAATGATGAAAATTACTACTAATTATTATGATTTTTACGATCTTTACAATAATTAAAACAAAATGTTTTGTTTGTAGGATGGACCCTCCTTGGGTTACTAAGGGAAGAAGCAAGGGACGTATCCCTAGAGGAAGGGGAAGATCATTCCCTAGATCATCATCAGGATCTTCATACGGGTCCTCATCGGACTCCCCAATTTTACAGCAAGGAGGCATGAGTTTGATAAACTCTAAAGTATCTCAAAAGGCGACATCATCGTCCATACATTTGGAAGATATCCCAGAAGGTAGTCCGTTATATGCAGAACTATAGGCATATTTGTCACAAAAGCAAAGTGATATTTTTGCCTCTATTGCTAAAGATGATATTGATGATATCAGATCGTATGAAAGAGTAGCAAAGAAAGAAATGATATTTCTTCTCGAAAACTCTGAGATTCAGAGGAAAGAAGAACCCTGGAAGATATTCCAGCGATATTTACTTAATAGATTATACTTCCTGAGTGAGTCATACAAAACCCGCTCTTATTACGAGACCATCTTGATGAACACGGGTAGTGTTGAATTTCAGCACTTCTTAGGTTACAACACCAGCGAGAACGTTTATAACTTCTCCAAAATGATTATAAAACAGATTATATCAATAGAAGATTGGGGTATATCCTCGATGAAAGAAAGGCAGATCAGCTTGAACAAAGTCCCTACTAGCTTCACTTATTGGGATTATATTAACGCTTTCAGTAAAGTCCTATACTATAATAATAAGAGGCATAAACATACTCGGTTCATTAAGGTTTGTGCAAAGATATTTGCTGACCCGATCCCTAATTGGTTCTTGAACTGGTGGTCATACCACGGTCCAACGGCAAAGATTTTGCCTGATCCCTTTCTAAAATTATACAAAAACTGGGTTAAGGTTTCACTAGACCTTAATGATTTATACCACTCAGATCATATTTGTTATATGGAACAAATTGAACAAATTTATTTCTCCATAGAGTTCTCGATTCCATGGATCCATAAATGGACTTCAGAAGTAGGTTTTACCGAAGAACAAATTCCGTGTTTATATCAGATTTATTATAATAATTTTTGGGATAAATTAATGAAGAAGGATCCCAAGACTAAATCATTATATGGTCAAGAATTGTTGGACTCTATTTCTCAAAAAATCCAAGATTATGGTACTATGCTTCACAAAGGAATAGTTGCTGACAACTCTGTCAAGCATATTGCCAGGTGAATTTCCATTCAAGATGGAAATAAAGAAGAAATGATAAAGGAGTATTTGGAAGAAGTCAGAAAGAATCTACTTCTCAATATCACTCACTATGAAAAATTAGACACCTCGATGAGGAGTGAAACGAGTGATGATGTCGCAGATGATGCTCAAGAGGCCCAGCCTTGTGGATCGGAGAAAACCGTGTCAGAAGATATGTTGTCTAAAGCGGAAGATTTCCTTAGAGAATTGATAAAGAAGGATAAGATGTAAAGATAAGATAAGGTTATCTTATCAAGAAGGCATCTATCAACAGTAGAAACACTGTTGAGCAATAGTAGATACACTATTACTGGAACCAAATAAGGGCCCACGATCCCTGTACAAAGTTGCTTTTCTTTTCTATAAATTAGTTGGTTTTTCTTTAGTAAGGGGCAGGTTTTCAAAACCCCTCTCTCTCTCTCTCTTCCTCTCTTGTAAAAAATTCTCTCTCTTTGTAATTTGTGAGCTTGCTGGAGACTTACCGAAGTTATAATAAAAGTATTTCTATAGGCCCTGGTGTTTGGCCACAAGGTACTTGCTATTTCCTTGTTTTTACTTATTGTACTTCTCTTCTCCGATCTAAGCCGTGACTATGTCCGGCTAAAGAATTATATCTATGTCGAATAACTAACTTCTCTTTTATATCTACCATGAAAGATCTAGACTTTATCTAAATATGAATAAATTTATATATGGTTTCTTGACTTGGTTCCGAGATGGTGGTACAGTTAGATTCAATACAACAAGTTAGTGGCTTTGTCTTAGTGACTCCGTCTAGCCAGTCGTGGTCTCAGCCCGATAAGGAGTTAAAAGGGCGCTTTATACCCGGTTAGAACTGCTAGACACATGGGCTCACTAACAATACGTATTTGAATCTCGACAGACCCTTTGCTCGGGTAAAAGGACTAGGTCCTTCCATACAGTCATCAAACTATATAAAAATTTGTATATATTTCATTCGGATTTCTTCCTTGAATTCGGATGTTGACAAGCTAGATTGAAAATGACTGCGCGGACTACAGCCCGTCTTCTAAGATCCTGGTTTCGTTCTATGGTTGATGGGTTAATTTAATTTTAAAAGTTAAATAAAACCATATTTTTATTTCCAACTTTTGATGAGTATGATTAATTAATTAAATAGAATATATATATATATATATATATATATATATAATGTAATTATCTTTTAAACTTTTAAACTTTTAAATTAAGAGTAATTAAGAGTATATAATAATTTAGAAATTTATTTACTAATATTTAATTAATTAGATTATGATTTAATATAAGGGCAAAATAGTAATCTAACTTTTGCCTAACATTCTTCCCACTTATAATTTAATATGATATGATATGATGATACTAGTTGTTGGACACTTGTGTTGCACGTGTATCCATATAAACTGAAATGAATTGTTTCAAAATATCATTGTATTAAAAATAATTTTATAATTAAATTTCATGAATATCGTTCATTTTCAAACAAAAAATAATTCAAATATTTGGAATCTACTCTTGGATACCAATAACAAATTAAAGTATGACAACAAAGTATCTCTTCTCTAAATGAAATAAAAGATAATAATATTTAGTACTTTAAAATACTATAATTATAAAAATAAACTAATATATTTATATTCTTATCTCATATGTTAATTTCCTGCAAGCAGAGGCCGACCCACGTGGGGTCCAGGGGGTTCACCCGAACCCCCTCTGCAAAAAATTACACTGTACATATAAGGTAAATTTTCTGTATTGTTGTAAATATATATATATATATATATATATTTTGAACCCCTTAAGTAACAAAAGATAAACTTATGGTGCAGTGGCATGTCTCCTTGAAATTAAGCTTCACGTCACTAGTTTGAATCCCTGCGATTGCATTTTCTTTTTTTAAAAAAATAAAAATTTAGTGTTGTTTTTTTTATTATTATTATTTTATAAAACGTGCTAATAGTGTGGTTTTAAATCTAAAAGAATCCAAGGGTCCCATATCTAAAGGCTTATTTACACATTTATACTTTTCTTTTTATTTTTTTATTTTTTAGTTTCAATTTTTTTTAATTTTCAGTCTTATTTTTATATATATATATTATTATTTTTAAAAAAACGTGGTAATAGTGTGGTTTTAAACCCAAAAGAATTCAAGAGTCTCATTTCTTAAGGCTTATTTACACGTTTATACTTTTATTTTTCGAACTCCCTGAATGAAAATCCTAGGTCTGCCACTGCCTGCAAGAGATTATTCAGAGAAAAGAAGAAAGATAAAACATTAAAAGAATTTGATAGCCACTTCTTAGAGTTAATTAAAATAAAAATGAAGGCTACAATTAATGATGAATATTATTTTATTATTATTAAGGGGTCATATCAAGTATTCAATCCTACCAAATTATTTTTAAAAAAAATTGAGCTTAGAATACAGAAACATAGCATCAACAGAGTGGCAACCTAAAATGTGGAACGATATCAAAAGTTGAAACATTGAATTTGCCTTTCTCAAAATAAGAAAAAAGGATAAATAAATAAGGACAAACATTTATATCATTGTTTCTTCCGTGAATTAAAGAAGTTATTAATAATTTAATTATATGATACTTTCTCCATTTCAAATTATTCATCATGTTTCAATATTGTACACCCCTTCAGAAAAAAAAATTGATAAAAAATATATAGTTTTATATATTCCATCTTACACACCCCTTACAAAAAATAAACATAAATAAGTAATTAATAAAATCATAAGAACAAATTAAATAACTTTCATCATCAATTAATATCGTACAATAATTTTATCATTAAAAAGATCAAGTAAATTATAATTAATTTTTTTTTTACAAATTACATCATACAAGTATATTAGTAAAGAGCCATGATCTTATATTTTTGATGCATAACCCTTTATTTTACATTCAAAGAAGGAAACTATATACTAAAAAAAAACATATCTTCCTGAAGATCATTCACCTTTGTTCTTCTAAAAAAAAGAGCAAAAAGAATGCTTTGTTCATCCCTAAAGAAGTTGATCCCCCAAATCTTAGCTTGCTCATTCCTTGTATATCACATAATGTTGTTTCCTCCAATATTTTTCATATTTATAAATAACAAATGTAGGGATAATCCAAAAATTATAAGAGAACGTGCATAGTCAAGAGTTAGATAAATGCAAATCATGATATAAATGCATGAATTGGATAACGTGACTTTTTGCTAATACATGAACCATATTAAATTGCTTGTAAATTTCAAAATAACCTTTAAAATTTATAAAATAGATATGTTAATATTTTTTTTGTGTATTGAAACATTAATGATTGCGTAATAATTTAGTTTCTAAGCATAAGTTATTAGAGGAACAGTGTAAATTTAGTGAATGAAAAATGGTCATTTAATTTTTTTAGAAACATTTAATATTTAATTCATTAATTTTTTATTAAAAATAATTTAGTGTGTGTGTATATATATGATGACAATTAAATTAAATATACATATATATTATAGATGATAAATATTATTAAATTAGATATTTTAGTTAGGAATTAATCTAAGGAAGCGCAAAAGTGTGTGTATATGATGACAATTAAATTAAATATACATATATATTATAGATGATAAATATTATTAAATTAGATAGTTTAATTAGGAATTAATCTAAGGAAGCGCAAAAGTCATTAACATTTTTATTAAAATGATACAATTTAATATTTAAATTACATAATTAAATATTTTATAACATTTTAATTTATAGTAGGGGTAAAATCGTAATTCAACTTTTAACTTTTTTTCCCACTTATAGTAATATATATATATATATATATTA
>JAJOOR010011705.1:0-32157 GCA_036250505.1 Solanum acaule | reverse complement strand
CGCCCCCCCCCCCCCCCCCACCCTAAAAATCTTTTCCAGAAAATATTTTCTAGTCACCAACCAAACATGAGAAAATAAGTCAAAAATCAACTTTTTTTCCAGGAAAACATTTTCCTTCATACCAAACACACCCATAACCCTAGTTTTACTGGTTTATCATGAGGCATGGTAAAAAGAGATATTTTTGAATTTCAAGAAAAACATTGTCAATATTTGTGTGCTTATTTTGAAATAATGGATTGTAAAGTTGTTGTTACCACTGATATGGATCGTAGTCCTAATGGTTTTGATTATTTAACTGTTACTGCGCATTGGATTGATTATAATTGGAATTTACAAAAAAGAATTATCGGTTATAAAATTTGTCAACAGAAAAAAATTAGGATGTATATTGCTACTACTGTGTTGGATATTTTAGATTTTTTTGGTCTTTGTGATAAAGTCATTAGTATTACTTTAGATAATGCTTCTGCTAATTTAAATGTTATTAATATGCTAGAACCTAGACTTTGTCCTATTAGTAAATATGTTTTTCATGTTAGATGTGTTGCGCATATATTAAATTTGGTTCTTAGTGATGGTGTGAAATTATTTGAAAATAGTTGTGAAAAAATTGATAATGCTTGTTTTTTTATTTTTAATTTGCATAGTAGTAGTAGAATTAATCGATTTAAAGTGCTTTGTAATGCATATCAACTTCCATTTAGAAAAGTTCCAAAGCATGTAAAAACTAGATGGAATTCTTTTTATGATACGTTTGAATTTGCTTATGCATATAGAGAACCTATTACTATGCAATTTAATTCTCATAATGCTTATTCTGATTTAAAACTTAATGATACTGATTGGAAGAAGTAAATGAACTTAGAATATTTTTGAAATCATTTTATGATGCTACTAAAAAAATTTCTGGAATGTATTATCCTACTATTTTTGAAATTTTAATACAAATATAAAACAAATGAATTATTTGCAAATGCTATTGAAGCTATGATTTCAAAATTTAAGAAATATTTTTTTCTTATCCCTCAAATTTATTTAGCTGCAATTCTTTTCAACCCTGAATATAAAGAATATTGTGCAAAAGCTTTAGTTGCATTTATCAAAATTTAGATATTCAACCAGATGAAGAACCTTATTTGGTAACATGTCAAAATAATATAAAATTACTTTCTAAAGAAATGTATGATAAATATTGTTCCTTAGACAATGTTGAAAATCCTCATATGTCTATGCCTCAAGTAGGTGCCCATGGTAAAATGAAACATAAACACTTGGTCTTGATTCTTCTAATAAATGTGAATTTGTGAAATATCTTGAACAGGGTTCAGATAATATTATAAACGAGGAAGGTATACCACAACTCCTAAACTGGTGGAGGGCTCGTGGAACTCAATTTCCAAAACTTAGTAGGATGGTGAAGGATGTGCTTGCAATTCAAGGATCATCAGTAGCTTCAGAGGTAGCTTTCAATGCGGCAAAATTTCAAATTAGAGACCACAAATATTCGTTAGCAGAAGGTAGTTTGCAGATATCGATGTTATTTAGAGATTGGATAAATGCTGAGCGGAGAAATCTAGGACTTCCAAAGTTAAGTAGTCAATATGAACTTTTCATAGATTCAACCATTGGATATGGTAGTGACGACGACATGGAACTTCAAGATCGTTAACGAGCTTTGCCAAGACCAGTAGTTGATAATGGTCAATCTATAGCTGAGTTAGACAAAGGCTTTGTAGGATGATACCACTATTAGTATTACATTCGAGGCTTAGTTGAAACAGAACCCTTCCTAGAAGGTGGTTGCGTAAATTAGGCATTCTACTAATAGTTGTAAATTGTAATACAAATTTGAATAAATTGGATTAATATTTTTTTTTAATTTGTGTCATTTTATATAATTTTATTTTTCTTTAATTTTTTAAAATTATAAACTTAAGTTATTTAAAATACAAGTTATAAGTATAACTTATAACATATTAATAAGTAATAACTTATAAACTTCAAAAGATTCAAATTCAAATCTTGAAAACATAAGCTCAATTTTTTTTTTAAAAAAAAACTTTATTAAACTCAACTTACAAACTTAATAAGTAAAATTTAAAAAAATATCTTTAAAATAAACTTTAGTAAAATTACATTATAAATTTCAAAACTATTAAAATTTAAATTTAGAAAAATAAAAAAGCATTCATATTTTTGTGATTCAAAATAACTAAAAAAAATTATTATTTTTTTAAATGTGTGTCGTCCCATCCCGGTCTGTTCCGGTACTATCCCGGTATATAGTGGGACAGGATGGAACCGAATATTCATCCTGGTAATTCCGGTTCGGTATCGGTCAACCCGTCCTGTTCCGGTCTAGTATAGATTCGTTCCGGTCCGATCCGGTGCCCAGCCTTAGTAGAGATGTCATTTTTAATGGAGAAAGCACTTGGGACTAGAGTATGCAACAGTCTACTCCATTTTTATTTGATATTGGAGTCGAAGAAGCAGTTGCAATGCCCGAAACTGCGGAGAACTCAACTCCTGCAGCGGCAGAAATTTCATCAGCTCCTGCTGAAATTTCACCAACTGCTGAATCTTTACCAGCAGCTTTAGAAGAAACTGATGCAACAACTCAGTCTCTTTGTCCTGTTCGTAGAAATCCCGCGTGGATGGGATACTATAAGGTAACAGGAATTAATGTAAATGATGATGCAATTACTCATTTTGCATTGTTTGAAGATTGTGACCTGACAACCTTTGAGAGTGCTGATAGAGAAGAAAAATGGAGAAAGGATATGGATGCTGAAATTGAAGCTATTGAAAGGAATGATACTTGGGAGCTTGTTGATCTTCCTGAGAAGCAAAAAACCATTGGTGTCAAATGGGTCAATAAGACGAAGCTGAAAGAAAATGGTGAAATTGATAAGTATAAGACGCGATTGGTGGCTAAGGGATACAAGCAGGAGTTTGGTGTTGAGTACACTGAAGTTTTTGCTCCAGTTGCAATGCATGACACTATTAGAATGTTAATTGCCTTGGCGGCACAAAACGCATGGTCTATATTCCAGTTAGATGTCAAATCAGCTTTCCTACATGGATACTTGGAGGAAGAGGTATTTATCGAACAACCCCTTGGTTATGTTAAGATTGGTAATGATTAGAAGGTTTATCGATTAAAGAAAGCTCTTTATGGACTAAAACAAGCCCCACGGGATTGGTTTAGCTATATTGAGGCTTATTTTCCGAAAATGGGTTTTCAAAAGTGTCCATACGAGCATACACTTTTTTGTGAAAATTGGGGAGAATGGGAAAATGCTCATTGCGTGCTTATATGTTGATGATCTTTTATTCACGGGGAATAGTAACGTCATATTTGATGAATTCAAGAAGTGTATGATGAATGAATTTGAGATGTCCGATCTTGGTAAGATGCATTATTTTCTTGGTTTAGAAGTGGTGCAGTCTGATGAAGGGATATTTGTTTCTCAAAAGAAGTATGTGCGAGAAATTTTAAATATGTTTGAGATGCAGAATTGCAATCCAGCCAACATTCCAGTTGAGTTTGGTTTGAAACTTAACAAAGCTGGGAGCGGAAATAAGGTGGATAGTACGTTTTACAAGCAAATTATCGTTAGTTTAATGTATGTAACTGCTACAAGACCAGACATCATGTATGTCGTTAGTCTTGTAAGTAGATATATGGAGTACCCGACTGAAATGCATCTACTAGCTACGAAGAGAATTATGCACTACCTACAAGGAACCAAGGATTTTGGAATTTTCTACATGAAAGGAGAAAAGACAGATTTGGTTGGCTTCACTGATAGTGATTATGCAGGAGATCAAGATGATAGAAAGAGTACTTCGGGTTATGTGTTTATGCTAGGTGCAGGGACTGTGTCGTGGTCCTCTAAAAAACAAACAATTGTGATATTATCAAGTACAGAAGCTGAATTTGTTGTTGCTATAGGTTGTGCTTGTCAAGCTATTTGGCTTAGGAGAATCATTGAAGAACTGCAGTTCAAGACGAGAAGAGCCACTATAATATTTTGCGACAACAATTCATCCATCAAGTTGTCAAAGAATCCTGTGAACCATGGAAGAAGCAAACACATTGATGTGAAGTATTATTTCCTGCGAGATCTCAATAATGAAGGAACAATAGAGTTGCAGTATTGCCGAAGCGAAGATCAGTTGGCCGACATTTTTACCAAACCTCTCAGATTTCTCCCTTTTCAAAATCTGAGGAGGTCGATGGGTATCGGCACTATGGAAGATTTCAAGAAGCTGAAGTTAAACCGAAGCTTACATGCTTTCAGTTTAAGGGAGGGTGTTAGAGAAATAGTCTATTACATAGAGTCCTATTAGCAAATAAAGTCAAGTTATTTCAGCTTTGTCCTAGTCTTTAGGGGAGTAGTTTATCATGGATTTATTTCCTACATTTTAGGAGTTTGTGGTTTCAGTTTTTAGCTTCAAACGTTATGTATTTGTCATATAAAATCTGCAATTGCAGAGCACTAAACAAGCAGCAAAGTAGTTCCCTTTCTTCTCAACGTGTCGACTAGTTTTCTCTGTTTTTATTTACTGCACGTTTCATTATCTTGCTTTTGTTTACAGGAGGAGGATCACTCTTTTGGTATGGTTTTTGAATGTTTAAAAGGTTTGACAATTTTTCACCAAGCCTATTTAATTTCTTTGAGGTCTTAACATCCTGGTAGGCATAGACCATGGGAATCCTATTTTTATTTAGGTCAAGGTTGTGATGGTGGAGATGTGTGACAAGGGGGAGGTGAATTGCTTTCATGGTGGCTTGCATTTTTTTGGAGAAGTTGCAAATGAGAATTTGAGTTGGAGCTTGAACGTTACTAGAGTATAATAATTAAATGACGTGGGGTGGTTGGAAATTGTCAATGTAAGAAAAAGAGGATTTCAATATTCAAAAGCAAGCAGCCATTTTGACTATATTATTTAATTAAAAATGGTCCAACATAAATATCATCACGCGTTAGGCAAGAAAAAGGAGTCTTTCAGCAGGAATTGGTTCAATACATAATATTCTAAATGACCATATATATGGTATTTATTAGTGTAGTATATTCTGTATGTCCCTAATTACTTGTAAACTTTTCCTTTTATAGTTGTCTCTAATTACTTGTCCATTTTGACAAATCAAGAAAGGACAATTTTTTTTATTATCTATTATACTCTTTATTTATTACTTTGAAAAATGTAGAACTTCTTGAAAATATCAAGTTTTTAATTCATCCACTTCGTAATTAATAGAGATAAAATGGTAAGCTCATCATATCAGTTATTGTTTTCTTAGTAGGTGTGTCAATTCAAAAATGGACAAGTAATTAGGGACAGAGGGAGTGTAAAATACCGAGTGCGGCTAAGTTTTTATGTAATATTACAATTCACTCATTTATTTTTATACTTGCATTTGTACTTCCTTTTCTTACATTATTAGGTAGATCAAAATTTTGCTTTTATGACTATATATTACACATTGACATTTTTTTTATTTTCTATGTGCGTATTTTTTTTAATTTTATATTGTAACATTCCTCCGTAAACTCAACCCAATTGCTTAAAAATAATAACGCGGGAACACCCTTATGAACTGTAAGTCACCATAGCAAAATCCTAATATAAATCCAAATGGGGATGCAATCTTGAAAACTAAACATTCTACATCAAAAGTCTGTGTCCAAACAAATGGACAAGAAAATATAGAGAAATCCCGAGAAGCTTGAAAGATGAAGCTCACCCTTGGATTCGATTCAGATATCCCTCAACTAAGGTATCGGCCCTAAAAGATTTGTTACACTCAATAAGAAAAGAAGCAAGTGCAATATTAGTACAAAAACAATTGTGTACTGGTAGGATCAGGCAACCAATCCAACATACGCATATAAATAATTCATAGCTAAATAGAATCACAAGGAAATATACAATCTAGCAACAAACATCAGTCACATGACATGAAACCACAAAAGGAATAAACCAATGCATGACATGTCGCACATGATCATAAGGCAAGTATCAGTCCTCTCATGGACCCTTAAACCAAACTATAGAGTCATACCAGGTGTGGTATCCGAGCCAACCAACAATATTTTGGATCAGCATGGTACCTGAGCTAACCGACAAGCACGACAAGCATGCATAAACACATTACACCACAAAATGCATCAACCCACAACACAATGAACAAGTTTACTTGAACCCACAAGTTACAATTATAAGTTCATTCCATATGCTTCCTATCACACATTGCAAAACATGACTCTTCAAGTAATAAACATGTAGATATACTTATTCTGGGAGCATATTGTTGGGTTTTAAAGGTGTGAACAGGAAATGAAAGATTGTGACTCTCTTGAAGGGTTGTGACTTTGTTGAAGGGTTGTGACCTTTATGAAAGGTTGTGTCTTTTCTAAAGGGATGTGACTGTTTGAAAGGTTGTGCCTTTTCCAAAGGGTTGTGACCTTTCTGAAAGGTTGTCTTTTTTCCAAAGAGTTGTGACCTTTACCCTTTGTTGGCTATAAATAGAGAGGCTTTCTCTTATTTTTCTACATCAAATTTTTCCCTTCTTTTTACATACATTTCTTACAAAACAAAATTGATCGATCGTGCCAGTGTGTGTGATTCGTTGCTGTCATTTTGAGTTCGTTGAAATTATTGAAGTTTGAGGTACTGCTACTTCTTTAATGGTTAATCTATTTTATCTTAGGAGGAATTAATCTACAACCTCAAATACTTGAGGGGATTGAATTTCTTAAGGAAACACAGTAGTCTCTGTGGACTCGGATAGTTCTTTTGTTTTCTTTTCATCTTTTATAATTTCTGGTTTGCTAATCTGAATACAGGAGATAACAAGCTTAAGAAATTTAATATTGATGATATTTTCTGTGGTAAGGAAATTACTTTTATTTTCTGTGTTCTTTTTGTTGGAAAGAAAAAAAAAGAAAAAGAGAATTACTTTATCATATGATAAAAGAGATTTGGGATGAATTAGTACTACTTTAATATGTTTGAGTATATTTTCTCTAGTAAGTTTTCCTTGGATGGGTAAGATTATTTTTATTTTCTTCCCAAGTGCATTGAAGCATTGCACCCCTTCACTTTAATTTGTTTTTCATATTCGTGGTTTTATAAACTATGAGAAGAAGTAAATGAACAGATGTTGTCTCCAAACAATATTTGAACATGAGTTTAGTTTCTCGTTGAAATTTAATGTCTTCTAAGGAAAATTGAAATATGATGGAAACTAGGAAAGAAAGGAAAAATTAGCAAGAAAAGTGACTTGCATGGAGTCATTGCTGACAGATAGAATATGATTCAATGAGAGTAAAAATCAGGTTCTATCTGTATTTCCTTGATTATTATTATTTTCTATCCTTTATAAGTTATGAAATTTATTTCATAAATGTTAGGATAGATGATCATTATGTGATGATTTCAGAATATATATTTATTATTATTAATATGTATTCTTTTTATAGGAGAAAAAAAACTTTTGTAGTTTTCTACTCCATGTGAAATTTGATTGTGTCCGACTTTTGGAGACTGAAATCTTCTGATTTTTTACTCCTTTGATTTGAAGAATATAAGAACTTCACAAACAAATCAGATTGTGCATTTGTTTGAAAAATATAGAAACTTCACCAATCTGTTAAATACTCTGTTTGAATAAATATTCTGACTTGAGGAGTACCAAATCTTCGTCGGAAATATTAAGGCTAAATAATTTGAAAAAGATAAAATCTTCATCGTTAGCTAGAAACAATGTTGTATTTGAGGTTTCTGGAGATTAAAACCTTTTTGGTTTACTACTCTGTCTGAATGTGAAATTGATTCAAAGAATATAAAAACTTCATCAGAATTCAAGGTTTATTTGGTTAATGATTAGAAGAATATAAAAAATTTATCGTTAAACTAGAAACAAATTTTTATAAAGATTGAATCTTTATTGTTAATATTCTAAATACTAAGTGGTCTGTCTAATTGTGACAGAAAGGGGAAACAAACACTAGTGACATAAAATTAGTGCTTTTTGTGCTTGCAATGGGTGTTCTATGGATTAAATCTCTAAAAGAAGGCTTCGTGTCGCCAATGCATATTTTGATGGTATACAATTTGAAAGCATGGGAAAAAAATATGTGGAAAATAATTTCAAATACTTGAAAAATATTTTTGAAAACATATTTAAAATGTGGGGGGTTCTTTACTTGTGATAAAGAAAAAATTAGACTTACTATCTAATTTATATTTGAAAGTACAAGATATGAAATTTAATGACATTCTTGTATTATGACCCACAAAATTCTTGGAGTATATATGATATCATGGTCGTTGAGTCTCTCTTTACTAGTATATGATATGACTAGTATAAAACCACAAAATTATATTACTCGTTCAAAAGAATTGTTTTCTTTGATGAAAAAGTGTCACTTAAAATATTGTGATTTTTCATGAAAAATATGTCTACTAAAATAACTTTATCTGTATAGACATGAATATTGGTGAAAATTGATCAGTTATATTTGTGTTGGAAAACGAACATTGGGGTCATAATGCCCTTATTGGACCTATAAGACTATGGTCATGGTAATTCTATAATAAGTTGAATGTTATGGAAAGGTCCTTCTAAAAAGGACATCTAGTAAGGTGCTGATTCTAAAACAGGCTATTTATTTGACAATGTTATAAAAAGTAAAGAACAAAATATTTGTAAGAAAAAGTTACCTCACGGAAGGTCTTTCCAAACTCAGTATTTCTGTATGTTCTTACTTGCTTGAATCAAACTATTTGTGACATGAACACTTGGGATATGTCAATTACAAAACCTTGCAATAATTGATCAACTTAGAAGTTTTGCCTAACTTCTAGTGCAATAAATCACAATGTCATGTATGTGTTGTTGAAAGGAATTGTGATCCCTTAGAATTGATTTGCACTGACATTTGTGATATGAAGTCAACACAATTTTGTGGTGGGAAAAAGTGTTTCATAAATTTTATTGACAATTGCACTAGATACTGTTATATCTATTAGTTGAATGGTAAGGATGAAGCGATAGAAACATCTAGGCAATATAAAACTGAAGTTGAAAATCACTGTCATGATTAGAAGTGGTAGATGTGGAGAATATGAATTTTCTTTGCAGAAATATATTTGGAAAATGGAATCATCCATCAGATTACTACACATACTCACCTCAATATAATGAAATTGTTGACAGGAAAAACCAAACTTTGAAGGAAATGTTGAATGTCCTACTTATAAATCCAGGTTTACCACAAAATTTGTTGGGGGTGCTATCAATATAGCAAAAGAGAACAACAAAAAGCTTGACTTTTCAAAAAGAGAGAAACAAAAAGTTTTGTTTGTTAATAAAGGGAACAACAAAAAAAACTTTTGTTTGTTATGAAAAGGAGCAACAAAAAGTTTTGTTTGTTCAGGATTTGTTGTATCCTGATAGAGAATTTCTTGTCTCCCCTTAAAGTATATACAAGCATTAACTCTTGAAAGATAGTGATCTAACAATGTCCAATACAGTCTATTTCATAATGGAAATGAGGGAACTATTCCCAAAATGGTCAAAATATGACCTAAGATTGTGGATTGTAGGTTCATTGGATATGTTACAAATAGTAAAGCATGTTGATTTATGATTCATAAGTCCGAACTATCGGATAGACAAGTAAAGGATCTAAACGACCCTGGAATGAACCAAAGGAGAATGTACATAATAAAGAAAAGTCATAGGCGTAGTAAATGTCAAAGCACATTTACTTCCTTTGGATTTGATTTTGTAACATTTCTTCTTGAAAAATGAGTCTTATATATTCGAAGAAGCTATGTCTTATATGGACTCATCCCTTTTTGGAAAGTGGTTATCAATAGCAAGATAGATTCAATCTTGAGCAACCATAATTGAGAGTTGTTTGATCTTCCTCCAGGAAATAAGCCTTTGGGTTCAAAGTGGATTTACAAAAGGAAAAGAAAGTTGATGAAACTATTGACAAATACAAAGCAAGACTTGTTGTCATAGGCTTTAGACAATAAGAAAGCCTTGATTATTTTAACACATAATAGCCACTAACTAGGATTACATCAATTCAAATGTTAATTGCGCTAGTTGCGGTATATAGCCTTCAAATTCGTCAAAATGGATGTGAAAACATTTTTATAATGGAGAATTGGAGGAAGAAATTTACATGGAACAACCCGAGGGCTTTGTGGTTCCTAGTAAAGAAAAGAAAGTCGTTAAACTTGTAAAGTCACTTTGTGAACTAAAAACAAGCGCCCAAATAATGACATGCGAAGTTTGACCAAACTATGTTGGCAAATGAATTCAAGATTAATGAATGTGATAAATGTTTTACATTAAAGACACTCCAAATCACAAGGTCATTGTTTGTTTTTATGTTGATGATATGTTGATCATCAAAAGAGACATTTCTGACATAAATGTTACTAATCATATGCTAGAAAGTAACTTCAATATGAAAGACATTGAAGTTACTGATGTGATTGAAAAGGTACTTGACAAGTTCAAGTATTTGGATTTCAATATTGTCAAGATTCCAATAAATGTGAGTTTTATACTTCAAAAGAATGAAGGCAAAAGTGACTCACAATTGGATTATGTTAGAGTATTGAGAAGTATGATATATATTTATATATATCATGAAGTGTACATGATCAGATATAGCATGTGATATTAGTAAACTGAGACGGTTCACGAGTAATCTCAATCAAGGATGACAATGAAAAGTGTTTTGGAGTATTTAAAGAATACTTAAAAACTATTGCTTTGCATTATAACTCATATTCAATAGTATCGAAAGATTATAGTGATGCAAATTGAATCACCAGGTCAAATGAAGTAAAATCCACGAGTGGATATGTATTTACTCTTGGTGGAGGAGTAATCTCTTGGAAATCTTCCAAATAGAAATGTATCGCTCGCTCTACTATGAAATCTGAGTTTATCACTCTAGATAGGCTGGTGAAGAAGTTGAATGGCTCCAAAATTTCTTGAAAGAATTTTTTGGCCCAAATCTTTAGCTCCAGTATACATACACTGTGAGAGTTAATTTGCAATAGGTAAGGTATGGAGCATGATGTATAACGAAAAGTCTCGTCGTATATGACGTAGATATAATATCGTTAGAGAACTACTCTCTAGTGGAATTATCATAATTGACTATGTAAAGTCAAAGGAAAATGTGTCGGATCCACATACAAAAGGCCTAACTAGAGAGGGAGTTGATAAGTTACCAAAGGGAATGGGACTATGGCCGAGGACAAGTCATTGTGGCGGTAACTCTAACCTGTAGACTGGAGATCCCAAAATCTAGGTTCAAGGAGATCAAACAAAGTCATTGATGACGGTTCAACATTGTCAAAAACTTTTTTATGGTCCATTCTCATGATAAGACAATGTTCAGTAACAAGGATAAAGGCATTAGGACTTTTTAATGGTTTCTAAGTTTGATACATGGTATATCAAATGGTGTATCTACGGGATAACACATTTAGAAATCACCTTTGTAAGTGTGAAGTGTAAGCCGCTTCAAGGAGAATCTGGTAAGGCCAGTTCTCTACACACTTATAAATCAAGACGTGTTCATGGCTTAAACGAATAAAACAATGAGAACCAAAAATAGTTCAAGGGCTGATTGTGTGACTTACGTTGTCTAGGTATACACCAAAGCTCAATGGTTCAAATATATCAAATCTACCGATTGACCGAGTATATCTGATATATGTTAACTATGGAAAATTCAAAGGGAAACCCACTTATCCAGATGCAATCAATCCTTACTTACGAATCACACAGTTTTTCATGCATATGTTTAACAATAGCTATTCTCTATTCATGTGGGGGATTGTTGGGTTTTAAAGGTGTAAACATGAAATGAAAGATTGTGACTCTCCTGAAGGGTTGTGACTTTGTCGAAGGGTTGTGATTTCTATGAAAGGTTGTGTCTTTTCTAAAGGGTTGTGACCTTTCTGAAAGGTTGTCTTTTTACCAAAAAGTTGTGACATTTACCCTTTGTTGGCTATAAATAGAGAGGCTTCCTCTCATTTTTGTGCATCGAATTCTTCCCTTCTTTTTACATACATTTCTTACAAAACAAAATCGATTGATCGTGTCAGTATGTGTGATTCAGTGCTGTCATTTTGAGTTCGTTGAAATTATTGAAATTTGAGGTACTAGTACTTCTTTAATGGTTAATTTGTTTTATCTTGAGAGGAATTAATCTACAAAACTCGGGTACTTGAGGGGATTAAATTTCTTAAGGGCACACAGTACGCTATTTGGACTTGGATAGTCCTTTTGTTTTTCTTTTCATCTTTTATTATTTCTAGTTTGCTAATCTGAATGCAGGAGATAACACATATAACTATCACCTACCTCAAATCAAGTGCTTTGAAAACTCTAAATAGCAAAGTTTTCCCCTTGCAAAGTGCCTTGACTTTTTCTTGGTCTAAAATAAACAATATAACATTCAATCAATAACAAAGAACTATTAATTTACCCCGATTGCTAACAAATCCCAACCCCTCCAAAAAAGAGATCATCTTCCCCAACTTTAGGGATCATTCCCACCATGAATTCATGCTCAAAACATTTCCCCAATTTTAACTACCTAGTTTTTAAGACTTCAGAAACATTTAACAAGGTCGGGGAGTTGAATTCTTACCTTAACCGGTGATTTTCGTGGGAAAACTGATGCATGTTGTCCAAATTCGTCCCTCTCTACTTTAAGAACTCAAATTACAAAAAAAAATAGGAGTTTTGGATAGTTTTCTACATAAAATCACGATTCTCTTGCTATAGCGATGCCACTATAACAACAACTAATTACCTTGCTATAACGGTATGAGCAACGCTAAAACGATAAGTTGTCCTCTATAGCGAGGTCGAGAGATTTCCTGCAGCTCAACATAAAAAAATAATCTTTTTTACAACACAAACTCTTCCATTGACGTCCTGACTCAGACCTTTCACGACAAGATAAATTTCATGAATTATACTTACCCGAATTCGATTTCGAAAGGCATTATGGATTCCTTAATGTTTTGGATATAATTATACATCAGTCAAATCTAAACAAAAGGTCCCATCATTTCTCAGATGGCTCTAGACCTTACTTAGCCTAAATTCCATATAAGGCTAGCCTAGCCAGAAACAATTTAAGTTATCCAAAAAGTTTTCTTGCCAAAATTTCTTCCCTGTGGACTTATTCTTAACGACCGGGTCAAGTCTTTACAGTTATATTATGGTATTTTTACAATTCAAGAAACTATAGAGAAGTAGGATGTGGTAGAAGGACCTGATCCTTTGAGTTGAAATTGCACAAGACAAGTCAATGGAATGTAAATGTAAAGCTACAGAAACTGCAATGGTAGGTGGGCACGACAACAGAGGTGCAACAAGGACAAAAAGTCATCGGCCAATGACATGCTATTAGGTTGTTTTGTATTTCTTATACATTAGATACAATGATAATAAACAACCTAGTTTTTGCAATCAAGTTTATTCACGAAGCAAATTACATTTTAGAGAAGAACATAGCTCATACTCAACAATAGACTTAATCGAGTGTTGCAGCGTCTTAAGTTTTTCTTTGAGTTTAATGTCTTTTGCTCTCATATTGTAGATCTATTCCTAAGTTATAAAGGATAATCTACCACATGAGTTCTTTCATTGTGATTTGAGTCATTGGCTAGAGTTCGTCGTCTTATAGTCAGTGAAGTCTATATTAACTAGATATAGTTGATATATGTTAGGTTGTTCCCTGATTTTCTTACCTTATTTAAAATTTATTTTGTCCTAAAAGAAAAGTCAAAGTATTACCATAAATGCTTTAAAAGTTTCAGGAAAATATAATATTCTTCCATATTTGAGTTATTCTTTCCTTGGAAGAAAAGTTTGGAATTTTATAAATTGAAGACCCTTCTTCTCATATCAAGAACACAATCGAATCCACAATGTAGTCATTAGAGAGATTTGTTTAAGGGGAGATTTTCTCCCAATATTTTTATGTTTTTTTTTTCATATTAGTTTGATCATATGTAGGTCGTTTGACCAATCCATATTAATAATATTATGTTTCAGTATAGCTTTATTTGTCATCTGATTTATCAACCATATGATTTGTAATTGTAAGTTTCTGCATGACGCCCTAATCACTTTCGACGTCATGCCATAGATTTTAACGAAAAAGGACAGATATATTCCTGAACTATCATAAATAGTATGTAGATACCCTCCGTCATACTTTTGGGACATTGGTATCATGTCGTTCAAAACCTAAAGCATATATACCGTTTATACTAACGGACATACACGTGTCATAATCTTATCCACCGACTCGACATTTATTACATGTCGGATCGACGGATAAGATTGTGTCATGTGTCCCTATTTAGTCTTCCGTTAGAGTGAAGGGCATATATGCTCTAGTTTTTGGACGGCAGGGGAACCAATGTCCCAAAAGTATGACGGAGGGTATCTGCATACCATTTATGATAGTTTAGGGGTATATTTGTCCTTTTTCCCTAGATTTTATTTTATATATTGAAGACAGTAGAAATTTGGAAGTCTTTTATTCTTCTTCGTGCATCATTTTCAAATAAAATTAAGTGTAGTGTGATTTGTTTCGGAGTCTGTAATTTGTATTGCCGCTTTTATAACAACGTTTTTCTATTCTATTCTAGGAGGAAGTAACCTAATATTGGGTTCAAAAGCAATCAGAATGTCATGCAGAAGCTTATAATTGCAAATTATGACATTGATAAATCAAATGACAAATAAAACTATACTAAGAAGCATAAAATTATAGGAAAATTTTATGAGATAGCAAACTATTAATTCAAATTAAATGATATAGTCATAGTTTATTTTAATTGTGATTCGCAGCAAACATCCTATTTTTTGCCATTTGATTTTGTATACTATTAGCCTTATTCGGTATACAATTAGCCATTTTATACATTTCAATATAAAATGTATGAAATGCGTTTGTGTTTGTATAAAGCGAGAGAAAAGTGTATATACAAATACAAATACATATATTTTCGTCATATACACTTATAATTATACAAATACAGATCTTATTATACAAATTACAATGTATAAATGAAGTTATACAAAATTGAACAATTTGTATAAAATTGGATGTTTCTAGCGAATTATACAAATCAAAAGTTCCATAGCAAACATAAAATTTGCTATGGAGCGCAATTATGCAAACTAGAGCTATAACACACAAATATGATTTTTATGTTTGCTATATCTGAAAGTTGCTCTAAAATTATTATATAGCTTGGTCAATGGGCCTATATAGGAAAAACTAATATAATAGAAAATATTAAAACTGTTGTGCGAAATTCTCTTATAAACAAACTATTTTAACGACTACATTGTGCATGCTAGTGTTGTTTGCTATGAGAATAGAGATCTTCTATTTATAGATCTCCAAACTTTTCCCCTAAGAAAAAAATTACCAAATATAGAAGAAAATAATGTTTTCCTTTAAAAAAAAACAAAAGTAATTATAATAATGCTTTAACTTTCCTTCATTAGAAAGGCAAAATTCAAATATGGTAAGAAAATCATGGGAAAATCCTAACACCCAAAACTTTAATAATGATGAGGAGGTTATATTTCCCAAACAATTTGGGGGCTCACAATATAATTTTCTGGTCCTTTGATATTTTTGATTTACTGGATTGAACACAATATACGAACAAATTTAAGGAATTATAATATCTTGTTCTATGTTTATTTTATGTTCGTCTTGCGTTGTCTATTGTTATTCTGCACGATCTAGTAATTTACTCTATATTCGCCTATGAGTGAAATAGGTTGTCTAACATATTCCAATAAAATAGTAAGAGCAATAAATAATGAACACAATATTTTTCCGTGAAAAACACTCGGCTCAAAAGGTGTAAAAAATTACGACATGTTTCCTATAGGATTTAAATCCAACTTAACCAAATCACTGAGCCTAAACATTTTAAGATTACAAGCTCTGCAACTTAAGGAATTAACTCTAATTCCTAAACTTCAAGCTATGGATTTAGATTACAACTCATTTAATCTTAGGAACTAACTCTAATTCCTAAACTCTAAGTTATGAATTCAGATTACAACTCTTGCAATCATAGAAAATAACTCTAAATCCTAAACTTCAACACAAACCTCTCAAGGTATTTGTTCCCGACTCTTCGAGTTATCCTAACTTGAAGACAACACTCCTAATTCAGTTTATAACTCACTGAATTGAGATTACATCAAGACTCAATCACAAAGAAAAACTCCTAACACATAAACTTTGTAAAAGGCCCAAGTTCATCGATGTGTTCCTTCAATGTGTTCTTTCAATCCGTTGGTAACACTTGGGAAGTCAATTTTCTAATTTCCCTTTTTGCTTTGTAAGCGCATAAATATTCTAGATGACTTCATCTTTATTTATAGACCACTACTTGTCGTGTTGTACTTCACTTGGGCTTCTAAAGCCCTAATTTTTCTAAGATGAAACTTCTTGTGTTTTTTTAATTCTATTTTGAGTTGGACTCCTTCTGTCATTTGGATTCCTTCCTTTTGTAGTATTCTAGCACTTCTATTCTGACTTCTTTGTTATTTTAGATGGCTTCTTCAAATCAAACTCCTTGATTCTTTTATGTTGTTGTTGAACTCCAATTCTTCAATTTAGCGGTCACTTGAAGAGTTCTACTTTAAGTGATAATCCTTCTTCAATTCAAAATCATTGATTCTCTCTTTAATTCACACGATGTTTATTTCCTTGAGATTTATCATGAAATTAATACTATTCATTTCTTAATTTCTACACACTTGTCTTTATTCATTTTAAAAGTTTTCCCCGAATTTAAGTGCTCGTGATAGTGTATCTTTGGCTCATGTTGACTTACGTATTTCATCTTTCTTTGTAAATCATCAAAACTGAATAAATCCTTATGAATTCTCCTTTTTTGATGATCTCAAACCTCTTGTCTTTTTGCATTCAAATAACTTTACATGTAGGTTTGAAGCATAAAATACCATCATGAAATAGGTTAATCAATGGGTTTTGAACATTGCACAACTCTTATCTTCCCCCTTTTGGCATCATTGAAAGACTATTGCAATCCTATAACATACTAGCTAGAGTGATTAGTTAAACTATTCATGACCACTAAGGCTATCACCAAGACAATATGACAACGACTTCATGCAACATAATAATGTATTATTGAAAGCAAGAACATGAGTCGTTAAAACAAAGATAATCATTCCATTAAACTTCCATATACCATTCTATATAAGATCAAAGCCATACTGAATGAAGCAAACACAATTGAGTACTAATAAGAAAAACACTTGATAGGAGTAGAATAAAGTCAAAGGCACCAAGATTGGAAAGTGAAAAGAATGATGGAACGTGTGGCAATAATTGTGTCAACCGATGAATAATTTCAATATTTTCAATCCTTTCTTTATTGAGATCAATTTGTACAGCTTTAACTAAAGCTTGAAGGACTTATTTTTTCATAAGCTGCAAGAGCAACCTCCGGTTCAACAATCTTATTGGTGAAGACATTACTTCAACCTTTGGATTTGCGTATCAATTTTTCTCACAATGCATGTAGATCATCATGGTTCATCTATTAGGAACATTTTTTTCTCTTATTTTTTTTTTTAATTGTTTGGAGTATATGATTGAATTAGAATTGAGTATTCCTCAAAAAATCATAACAGAGATCATGTCCTTTATTTATTTTTATATTTTTTAAATAATCTCACTTGCTTGCCCTTTAGACATACACTCTATCTTCCTTTTCATCTCTAAATGATGCATTCCCCCTTTTTATGAAGTGAGTAAAAGAAACTTTTATTTGTCTTCAGTAATATACCTTAAGGAAGCAATATCTATAAATCAATATTGCTTGCATCATTTCACCTTCACCTGTAAAAACAACTTAACGGTTAGGTTTAGAAACCCAGACAAGTTTGGGTCATTTCTTATTATCAAAAGGGTGAGTTAGATTTCTTCTCGTCCATCTAGGCAACAAGTTAGTGGACATGTTTCTATCAATAGGTATATATCTCTTTCCATTTGCCAATTTAGTTTTTTTTCTAAAATAATTAGCAATTCGACACTCAGTAGTTAGATGACCAATTTTACTAAAATATAGCATAAATATTCAGAGATAATATTTTCTTTATGAAATTCTATGTCAGAAAGAATTAGTCCATCCATTAGCTCTTTTAAGGTCTATTTTCAACCTAGACACTTTTAGATTTGATTTTCTCACCTTTTCTTTCTCATAGAAAAAGTCAATTTTACGCTTCTTAAAATATGATTCATTTTTTTTTAATGTCACTCATGGCTCATTTTCCCTTTTTAATAATAAACAACTTCAAAATTTCAGGTTTCATATTCGGATTCAGTTAACTAAGTTGGTCAACCTGGTCTTTTAGGGTGCTATTATTTTTATTTGTTTCAGTTTTACAATTTTTACGATCAATATAATCTTCTGAATTTTCTTTTTCTTAATCTTCTTCTTAAACTTCTTATGAATCTGAATTTTCTTCTTCTTATGAATCTTCTTCTGAATCTTCTTCTTCTTCTTCTTCTGAATCTTTTTTTTTCTTCTGAATCTTCTTCTTTTTCTGAATCTTTTTCTTCTGATCTTCTTCTTCTTCTTTTGAATCTTCTTCTTCTGATCTTTTTCTTCTTCTGAATCTTCTTTTGAATCTTCTTCTGAATACTCCTTCTTCTGCTTCTTCTTGTTCTTCTATAGTTTCATCACAGGTTATCACAACAAGAATCTACCGTCTCAAAAAGTGAAGGTTAAGTTTGAAGAACTAATAAGGTATTGTTTTTCTTTTGCTTTTAATTTTAATGGCTAATCTTACAAAACTAGAGTTCGTTGTCCTTCATAGTTCGGGAGAAAACTACCTTTCATGGGTGTTACATGCTGAAATACACCTTGATGCAATGGGTCTTGGAGACTCCATAAAGGAAGAAAATAAAGCATCAAAGCAGAACTATGTGCGGGCAATGATATTTTTGCGACATCATCTTAATGAGATTCTATAATCGAATATCTCACAGTTATGTATCCACTTGTTTTGTGGAGTAGCCTAAAAGAAAGATATGATCACTTCAAGATGGTCATACATCCAAAGAAACGATATAATTTGATGTATCTATGGCGACAAGACTTTAAGTCTATACATGAGTATATTTCTGCTATGTAAAACATCACTTCTCAGTTGAAACTATGTGGAGAAACGGTTAGTGAAATAATTGATATGATGGAAAAGACGTTCTCAACTTTTTATCCCTCAAATGTGCTCCTGCAGCAATAGTATCGAGAAAGGTTTCAAAAAGTATTCTGATCTAATTTCTCATTTACTAGTGACTGAGCAAAATAATGATTTATTAATGAAAAATAATGAGAATCGGCCTACTGGATCTGAACCACTTTCTGAAGTGAATGAGGCACCATGCTAGGCGTGGAAAAGGTGGTGGCCCTAGTCATGGTCGTGGACGTGGACCTTGTCATGATTATGGTCAACAACGAAATTCTTTTCCTGGTGTTAATCATTCATCAAATAAAAGTCACCATCAAAAGGAAAAAAAGAAAGGATGAGAAGTGTGAAGCAACTAGGCAGGTTGTTTTCGATGTTGTGGAAGAGGTCATTATGCACATGATTGTTATACTCCTAAACACTTGTTTGAACTTTATCAATAATCGCTAAAGAAGAAAGAGAAAATTCTTGAAGCTAATTTTGTCTTTGAAAATCAAGTTGACATCACACACTTGGATGTAGCCGATTTCTTCGCACATCCTCAAGGAAATATAGATCACTTGATTGGTGATGATTCTGTGGCCATGAACGAGTGAACACTTTGTTTTTTTAGTAGTTATTAAATAAAATATATAAAGATAGTTGTTTACACGAGTTTTTGTTTTTTTTATTAGTTAGCATTAGTTAGTTTTGTAATTCATTATTGAATTAAATTTGAATTTGATTTTGGCTTAGTTAAATAATATTTTTTATATTTTATTTGCTTGTTGGAAAGAAAAAAATTGCATTTTAATAATGTCATTGATTACATGTACATTTTATTTGTATTTTAATTTCGGATATTTGAGCTGATTTTTATATTTGGAAAAGTTATGGAGGACTGTTTTTTTGTTTGGCCAAACACTAAACCCTATTATGTGTTTATATTAAACTAGGACTTAAATTGGTCTAGTGAATAAATAATACAATTACTATTAGTTTGTATACTAATAGGTTTTGTATATTTTATTTTTCCCCTACGAATGATAGTTGAATTTTTGAGTTTTTAATTAAATAAAAAATAGTGTACTGAAAAGTTATTGAATATCTAGTTATTTAATGTACACTAGTTAATGTGTTTTTCTTACATGCAAAAATATCAAGTAACATAACACAAGTTATTTGTATAAGCACGAGAATAATACATTGGTACACTATGGGCATGTGTTCATTACTTTATTAATTACATAATAGAAGATAGTTAATATTTTATTATACTATCTTACTTTTACTTTGTAATAAAGGCTTAATAGATATTTATTTCATTTTATGTAGTGACCTGATTCCGTCGTTAGAGAAAAGCCAATGGAGAACGAATTGGGGTCAGAAAACTTTTTGGTAGTAACTTGGAATTTCCTAACCTAGTCAAGATTTGGACGAAATCGGAGTCGGTAAGGTCTAGGGAAATTTGGTAACGAATGAGAGATCTAAATATGATTTTGATCATATGAGTAGATAGCTAAGACGTTAAGGAACCCGTACGACTTTACGGAATTGAATTTGGGTTAATAGAACTCCCGAAATTGATCTTAGCGTGAACATGTATTTTGTGAGTGTCATGGGGTGAAGTTGTGTTGTGAAATATGGGGGTTTTGGAATTCTTAAATTGCTCACTGTTTCCGTGCAAGCCGCTGAGGCGGGATTTTTGCCGCCAGGGTGGGGCCGCTGTAGCGGGATAAGGGCCGCTGTAGCGGGCCAGATGTGACTTAAAGTTGGAAATAAACTCCAAAAATGTTTTATTATGCACTTTTTGACTTTGAGAGCTAAGGAACGGCCCAAGGTCTTTTTTGATAGTTTTCCGCCATTCTTGAGGCTAAAGGTAAGGTTTTCACTCCCTGCATCTGTTTTTTGATCCGTAGAACTTGGATTCTTGGCTAATTACTATTGGGGGAGGCTTTTGATCGGAAACTAATGCTGGAAGAAGCCCTAAATTGAGTATTAGGATCTTGGGTTTGGTCTAGGATTATTGGGTTTGTTATAATCCGGATAATTAGACCTTTGATTGTTGATCCTTGCGTATATTAATTGTTTGTATACCTATAACAAACGGAATGAATCTGAAAAGGGAAGATTCAAGTGCCTTAGGGGATTCAAGCTTGGATTCGAGGTAGGTGATGGTTGTGATTTCATGTTATGTGATATATGTTTGTACTTGCTTCATTGTATTGAATGTAGATATGTGAATGTTCCATTATTGATCACACTAATCCTAAATGAGTATGAACGAATAACTATATACCATGAATCACCTCTTGATTGTTTGATTTTTGAGAATGTACATTGTGATTGTGATTATGGTATATTGAATGGATCGGATGCCACGTACTGGCATACTAACTGGGATCGGTTGCCATGTACCGGCATAAACTTTGGATAGGTTGCCACGTACTGTCATAAACTTTGGATCTGGTGTCACGAACCAGCACACTAACTTGGAACGGGTACCACAATCTGGTACACTAACAGTTTGGGTATGGGTTCCACGAGAGGCCCATTGAATTGGGTTCCATGAGAGGACCATTGACTTGTTATATGGATGCATATTATTGAAGAATGTGGAATTGTACATTACTCGTAAATGATAATTATTATTGTATATGTTTGGTGTATGCATGTTTATAATGTTGTAATGACTTGTATATGTTTAACATATTTGGATAGCCGCGTGATCCTACCAATACACTGTGGTTGTGTACTGATACTGCACTTGCTTGTTCTTTGTTGAGTATTGGGCATCTTCAGGCGGCTATTGATAGACCTCAGCTAGGTAACTATTGAGCGTGACAAGATTCAAGGGTGAGCCAGTTCTTTTAGGCTGCCATGGATCTTTCTTGTTTAAGTCCACTCTTTTCGAACTCAGACTATTTGTTTAAGGTGTTTGTTAGTTTCGGGGTTGTACACATTGTTCTTAGACTTGTCGTTAGTAGAGTTTTGGTACAATGACTTTCAGGTTCTAGGGGTTGTTCTTCAACATTAGTTTGGTTAGTTTTATTAAACCATTGGAGTTTATGGGAACTCTATATAATTTCTACATTTAAACCTGCTTTCGTATCTTTAAATGTGTAGTATTTTGGTTAAAATTGTTAGTAGGGTTATAGTAATGGTTCTCCCATCGGAGGGTAAGTGTGGGTGTCAATCACGATGGTCTGGTTCGTGACAAAGTTGGTATCAGAGCCCTAGGTTCGTTGATCTCATTGTACCAAAACGAGTCTAGTAGAGTCTTGTGGAACGGTACGATGATGTCCGTAGTTTTCTTCGAGAGGCTATAGGACTTTAGGAAAAACTCACTTCGTTCTACTCCTTCGTGCTATGACTTGAATACAATTAGTATCTTTCCTCCTTCACTCTATGGTCCGAACTAGAGCAACAAAAGTGGTAACAACATCACTAGCAAGAGAGGATGCATATAGACTACCGACAGTTGGATAGTGTCACCATTCGGAATAAGTATCCATTGCCTCGGATAGATGACCTTTTGACCAGTTGCAAGGTGCATCAGTTCTCTCTAAGATTGATTTAAGGTCTGGTTACCATTTGTTAGAGATTAGGCCTCGGGATACACCAAAAATGGCATTTAGGATGGTTATGGGCACTATGAGTTTCTAATTATGTCGTTTGGGTTGACAAACATGCCTGCAACTTTCGTGAGATTGATGAATGGTGTGTTCAAATCATTTCTTGATTCGCTTGTTATAGTATTTATTGATAACATTTTAGTTTATTTGAAAAGTGAGAAAGTGTGTGTCGATCATCTTCGTATTATTCTGGGTGTTCTTGGGAACCAAAAGTTGTATGTGAAATTTTCTAAGTGTGAATTTTGGTTAACTTAGGTTGCCTTTTTGGGGCATGTAGTTTCAAGGGAATGGGTAATGGTAGATCCCCAGAAGATTGAAGCAGTCAGGGAATGGGTCCGACCTAGTTCTATAATTGAAATGGTGAGTTTTGTGGGGTTTGCTAGCTACTATCGTCGCTTGTGAAGGGATTAAGGTCAGATATGCAGATTCCAATTTATAGGTGACAACATTTAAGAAGTTTTGGTAAGGGACGGTTAGATAATGAACACCATTACTTGGGAAAATGCATTTAGTATTGTTGTCATAACATGTATGGGTTGTTTAGCGAATGATGAAATTAAGTTATGCCAATTGAGGTTGGAAGCTATGCTACGATTTCATGGATTGGTGGTATATCAAGGAGGGTCAGGATACGACTGCTCCAATAGCAACGATGTTTACTAGGTTAAGTTATTAAATGTGTTAAAATTTTGAAGAACCTGGGCATATGAAAAGGAAATCAGCGAGGCCATGGAGGCCGAGGAAATGGTAATGCAGGTGGAGGAGTAGTGCAACCAGGAAAGGAGGTTGCTCGTCAAGATGACAGGGCTCAATTTTAGGCCTTTCCGGGCAAGACCGAGGTTGAGGTGTCTGATGTAGTGGTCACATGTACTATTATTGTTTGTGACCGGATGGTTGAATGTGTTGTTTGATCCGGGCTTTACTTATTCTTATGTGTCCGTTTAGTTTTCTTTGGGATTCGAAATGAATTGTGATGTACTTGATGCCCCATGCATGTTTCTACCCCAGTTGAAGAGTCAGTCATAGTCACCCTTGTATATCGTGTTTAACCTATTATGTTTACGGATTTTCAGTCTTTGGTTGATTTGGTTATGTTGGATATGACTGACTTGATATAATCTTAGGCATGACTTCGTTGTCCCCCATGCATGTTTCTACCTCAGTTGAAGAGTCAGTCATAGTCACCCTTGTATATCGTGTTTAACCTATTGTGTTTATGAATTTTCAGACTTGGGTTGATTTGGTTATGTTGGATATGACTGACTTGATATAATCTTAGGCATGACTTAGTTGTCCCCCTGTTATGATGTGCTTAATGGTAATGATAAGTCGGTAACTCTAGAGATCCCGGGTAGGGAAAGATTAGAGTGGGAAGGGGGTACAAGCCTAAGTCAGCTAAGGTCGTATCTTTCGTGCGCGGTAGGAAACTAGTGGGGCAGGGTTGTTTGGCTTATTTGGCTCATATTCAGGATGTTGAGGTTGAGTCTCCCTCTATTGAGTCTATTCATGTAGTGTCTGAATTTAAGGAAGTGTTTCCTACCTATTGCTTGGTATGCTTCCGGATAGAGATATAGATTACTGCATTGACTTGAACCTGACACTCGCCCCATCTCCATTCCTCCTTATCGCATGGCTCTGGCAGAATTGAGAGAACTTAAAGCTCAAATCCAGGAGCTTCTTGATAAAGTTTTCATCCCTCCTAGTATTTCCATGTGGGGTGCTCCTGTCTTGTTTGTTAAGAAGAAGGATGGCTGTGTGAGGACTGATGATTTATCTTAAGCGATAAATGAGTGGATTGATACCGGAATGACAAGCTTATGGATAAGTAAAGTCCTATTGAGTAATACTTGGGTGAATGCAATTGAAGATGTTAGTAAGAAAGTACGATAAATTGGGTTAGTCCTTTGAATTTGATGAGTATACTTGAGTTTGAGGTGTCATGTCGATGAAAAGGTTGACTTGTAGTGATAGCTAGGGCTAACTGAGCATAATGGTAATAAGAGTTTGTGATGGATTGTGAGGGGATGTAACTATATAATAAGATTGTTGGTTAAGCGGATTTTGTATAGTAATTACGACCTGCGAGTATCTAAGGTTGTGAATTTCTAAAGATTTGATGAGTAACGTTGTTGTATGGAAAGTTTTAAGAGATGGTGGGACACCACTCGAATAGAATTTAAAAGAGCTAGAGTCATAGTGAAGGAAAAAAATAGTGGGATGTAGTACAACCATGAGAGACAAGCGAGACCAAGAATATTTTATTTGATTGCCGAAGTTGAGGAAATATCTTCAGAGGGATAGAAAATTGGATTCAAAGACGCGTGATTTCATTCGTTTTGTTGTGGCTATGGTAATAGTGTCACGAGTCCATCAGATTGGTTAAAACTATTGGAAAAGACATGACAAATGAGTGAACAAACATGGGTTCGAGGGTCATGATAAGTGCCTTGTTTTGTTTTTTAGTTTAGTAATGAGTACAATTGAATTTTTAGCGAAAGATATTGTGAGATCGATGGAGATGCAATCAATGATAAGCGACGATCCATGAATTCATAAAAATCTTCAAGGTATAAGCTAATGTTGATGGATAAGGGGATTGTGTTATTCGGTTGACTTTACAATTCAGATTTTTCAATGTAAGTCTACATTTGTGGTGATATATTTGTCAAGATACGAATTTGTAAGGTGAGAAATGATCAATTATGTCAGGTATTAGCATTTGAAAGGACTTAAACCTGGGTTGAGTCGTAAAGTTTTTACTGTTGATTGTTAAGTACCTAAGAAAGATTTTCATTTAAAAGTGTTGGTTAGAGTAAGTACATGGTTGGGTGGTTATGATGGTTGTTAGTATTGAGAGTGTGGGCTTCAGTGCAAGAAAGTGAAAAGTATGTGGAGTCAAGTGAATGAAAATGGCGGGTATCGACTCTTCAGAGGAAAAACCTTTAGTGTTATTTGATATATTCTTATATGACCATCTAATTTCATTTTGTTACATGGTTTTGAGTATGAGTCGCTAGCTATGCTAACTTTGTGTTTTCACTTTTGTGGGTGGATCCCTAGTAGTGGATCTTGTGTATCGATCTTGCGATATTGTCTTAGTTGAGTGGGATGATTGGGAAGACTTGGTTATTTCAGAGGACATATTTGGTGTGGTCTTGGATTTGTTATGGTATTCCAGTGGTTCTAGATGTATCACCTTGCTTATGAGAATTTATGGAAGAGCTACCATGCGTATTTATGGTTGTCCGGCAATCTTAATATTCCTCTAGACATTGAGGTCATGTATCGATTATGTGTGGCTGAATGTGGGAACTATTGGGTCCAATTCTACTATTCTTAAGAGGAAATCTACAATTACTAAATCTAACATTTCACTTTATGATATAATCTTCGTCCCCAAACAAACCAATTGAATACCTACACATCCTTCCATACAACGCCTCAATGAAGTTATCACAATACTCGAGTGATAATTATTGTTGTGATAACTTCATTGAGGCATTGTATGGAAGGATGTGTAGGTATTCAATTGGTTTGTTTGGGGACGAAGATTATATCATAAAGTGAAACTCAGTTTTGTTAAACAAGACCTTCTGTATGAAGAAGAACCGGTTGAAATTCTTGATCACGATGTTTGTAAGCTAGGGAAATGCGAGACAAGTATCCTAAGTTGTTCAGCGATTCAAGTACTACTCTACCCTTACTTTATCCAGTCTTTCATAGTTGATCACTCGGGGACGAGTGATGGGTAAATGGGTATCTATTGTAACGACTTGATTCCATCGTTAGGGAAAAACCAATGGAGAAAGAATTGGGGTCAAAAAACTTTTTGGTAGTAACTTGGAATTTCCTAATCTAGTCCAAATTTGGACGAAATCAGAGTCGGTAAGGTCTAGGAAAATTTGGTAACGAATGAGAGATCTAATTGTGATTATGATCATGAGTAGATAGCTAAGACGTTCAGGAACCCGTACGACTTTACGAAATTGAATTCGGGTGAGTAGAAGTCCCAAAATTGATCTTAGCGTGAACAGGTATTTTCTGAGTGTCATGGGGTGAAGGTGTGTTGTAAAAGGGGGGTTTTGGAATTCTTAAATTACTCACTGTTTCCGTGCAAGCCGCTGAGGTGGGATTTCTGCCGCCAGGGTGGGGCCGCTGTAGCGGGGTGAGGACTACTTTAGCGGGCCAGACGCGACTTAAAGTAAAAAATAAACCCCAAAAGCATTTTATTTTGCACTTTTTGACTTTGAGAGCTAAGGAACGACCCCATAGGTTATCTTGACAGTTTTCCACCATTCTTGAGGCTAAAAGCAAGGTGTTCACTCCCCGAATCCATTTTTCGATTCGTGAAACTTGGATTCTTGGTTATTTCTTATTAGGGGAGGGTTTTGATCTGAAACTAATGGTGGAAAAGCCCTAAATTGAGTATTAGGATCTTGGGTTTGGTCTAGGATTATTGGGTTTGTTATAATCTGGATAATTAGACCTTTGATGGTTGATCCTTGCGTATATTAAGTATTTGTAGACCTATAACAAGCGGAAAGAATCCGAAAAGGGAAGATTCAAGTGCCTTCGGGAATTCAAGTTTGGATTCGAGGTATGTGATGGTTGTGATTTCATGTTGTGTGATATATGTTTGTACTTGCTTCATTGTATTGCATGTATGTATGCGAATGTTGCATTATTGATCACACTAATCCTAAATAAGTATGAACGAATAATTATATGCCATGAATCACATCTTGATTGTATGATTTTTGAGAATGTACATTGTGATTGTGATTGCGATTGTGATTGTGGTATGTTGAATGGATCGGATGCCAACTACCGGCATACTTACTGGGATAGGTTGCCACGTACCGGCATAAACTTTGGATCGGTTGCCACATACCGGCATAAACTTTGGATCGGGTGTCACGAATCGGTACACTAACTTGGAATGGGTACCACGATCCGATACACTAACAGTTTGGGTATGGGTTCCATGAGAGGACCATTGAATTGGGTTCCATGAGAGGACCATTGACTTGTTATATGGATGCGTATTATTGAAGCATGTGGAATTGTACGTTGCTCGTAAATGATAGTTAATATTGTATATGTTCGGTGTATGCATGTTTATGATGTTGTAATGACTTATATATGTTTCACATATTGGGATAGCCGTGTGATCCTACCAGTACACTGTGGTTATGTACTTATACTGCACTTGCTTGTTCTTTGTTGAGTACAGGGCATCTTCAGGCGGCTATTGATAGCCTCAACTAGGTGACTATTGAGCGTGACCGGATTCAATGGTGAGCCAGTTCTTTCAGACTTCCATGGATCTTTCTTGTTTAAGTCCACTCTTTCGGACTCAAACTATTTGTTTAAGGTGTTTGTTTAGTTTTGGGGTTGTACCCCTTGTTCTTAGACTTGTCGTTAGTAGAGTTTTAGTACAACGATTTTCAGGTTCTAGGGGTTGTTCTTCCGCATTAGTTTGATTAGTTTTATTAAACCTTTGGAGTTTGTGGGAACTTTATATAATTTCTACATTTAAACCTGCTTCTGTATCTTTAAAATGTGTAGTATTTTGGTTAAGACTGTTAGTAGGGTTATAGTAATGGTTCTCCCACCGGAGGGTTAGTGTGTGAGTCAATCACGACGGTCTGGGTCGTAACATTTTATTTGAAGATATGGACAAATCTAAAAGCATGTTATCTAATTATGAAGACATTTGCTTGATTGATTCTGGAACAACACATACAATATTCAAAAATGAGAAATATTTCTCTCATTTAAGTATGTGAAAAATAAATGTTACTACAATTTTGGTAGTACTAATATGATTGAGGGGTTTGGAAGAGCCATTGTAATTTTCTCTAAGGGAACTAAAGTCATCATAAATAATGCGATATTTTCACCCAAATCTCGGAGAAACTCGTTGAGTTTTAAAAATATCCGTGAAAATGGTTATAATATCCAATCAATGGATAAAATAAATTTTGAATATCTTGGTATCACCAAGAATGTCTTTGAGCAGACATGTGTTATAGAACATTTCCTTGCTTTATCTTCTGGCTTGTATTGAGCAAAAATTAGTGTAATTGAGGCACATTCTATAGTGAATAAGAAATTTACTGATTCTAATACTTTTGTACTTTGGCATGATCATCTGGGACATCCCCGGGTCTATAATAATGAGACGAATTATAGAAAATCCAAATGGACATCCATTAAAGGACCTAAAAATTCTTTTAAATGGTGATTTGTTTGTACGGCTTGTTATGAAGACAAGTAAATTGTGAGACCATCACCAATAAAAGTTAAGATTGAGTCCCCTGCGTTATTGGAACGTATACATGGGTGTATTTTTGGACCTATTCACCCACCTAGTGCGTCGGTTAGATATTTATGGTCCTAATAGTTGCTTCTTCTAGATGGTCTCATGTGTGCCTATTTTCATCTCATAATTTGGCATTTGTATAATTATTGGCACAAATAATAAGATTAAAAGCACTTTTTTCTCATGATCAGATTAAGTCTGTTCGCCTTGATAATACTGCAAAGTTTTCATCCCAATCATTTAACGATTATTGTCTATAAATTGGGATAAGAGTTGAATACCCAATTTCTCATGCTCATACTCAGAATGGCCTCACTGAGTCATTAATTAAATGTCTGGAGTTAATAGTAAGACCATTGCTTATGAAAACTAAGTTGCCCATTTCTATGTGGGTCATGCAATTTTGCATGCGGCACCACTTATGCATCTCATTTCGATAAATTGTCATAAATTTTCTCCATTGCAATTGGTTATGGGTCAAGAACCTAATATATGTCATCTAAGAATTTTTGGAAGTGTTGTACATGTGCCTGTGGCACTACCAAACCGCACTAAGATGGGCCCCCAAAGTAGGTTAGGAATATATGTTGGGTTTGAATCGCCATCCATTATTCGCTATCTTGAACCATTAATTGGAGACATGTTTACTGCTCAATTTGCAAATTGTCGGTTTGATGAGACAATTTTCCTAAAATTAGGGGGAGAAACTAGTGAAATAAAAAGAGAAATTTTATGGAAAAATGTATCATTGTCTCATCTTGATCCATGTTCTTCTATTTGTGAGCAAGAAGTATAAAAGATTATTCATCTGCAGAAAATTGCAAATCAAATATCAGACGCATTTACAGATTTGAAAAAGATTACTAAATCACATATTCTTGCAGAGAATGTCCCAATTTGAATTGATTTCCCTATAGGACCATCCACTTATGTCATAGCTATTGATTCAAAACCACGTCTAAAGTGTGGTAGACCATTGAGCTCTAAGGATCAAAATCCATGAAAAAGAAAGATTAAATACCAAGATGAAACTATGAAAGAATCTCATATTGAAGTTCAAAATTTGAATTTTTTTTATATCCATGGAGGAGTCAATGAACTTGAAACTCAAGGAAATAATGAACTATCCATAAACTTAAGAGATTTTGAAACTAATATGAATCGATCAGAAATAATGGTTGATTATGTCTTTGCATATAATATTGCAAAATAATCATGCAAGATAGCGAGGATCTTGAACCTCAATTATTATAGAATGTCGACAAAGAAATGATTTGCCAAAATGGCAAGAAGCAATTCAATGAGAGTTGAATTCACATGTCAAATGTGAAGTTTTCAGACCTATAGTTCAAACATCTAATGGTATTAAACTTGTTGACCTTTCATGGATTTTTGTGCGAAAAAGAAATGAGAAAAATGAAATACAAAGGTATAAAGCACGCCTTGTGGCACAAGAATTTTCGCAAAGGTCTGGTGTTGATTATGAAGAGACATATCCACCCGTTATGGATGGAATAACACTACGTTATCTCATTAGTTTTACAGTCCATGATTGACTTGAAATGCATTTGATTGATATGGTTATAGCCTATCTTTTGGATCACTTGATAATGAGATATACATAAAAATTCTTGAAGGATTTACGATGCCTAAAGCATGTAGTTCGAAATCTCGAGAAATGTACTTAATTAAATTGCAAAGATCATTGTATGGTTTGAAGCAATCTGGAGGCATGTTGTATAACCGTCTTAGAGGTATTTATTGAAGGAAGGTTATACAAATGATGCAATTTACCCATGTGTTTTAATAAAGAGAACAACATTAGAATTTGTTGTACTTGTTGTTTATGTTGATGACATTAACCTTACTGGAACTTCAAAAGGCAAATGATTATTTAAAGAACGAATTTGAGAAGAAAGATCATGGAAGAACAAAATTATGTCTTGGTTTGAAAATTGAGTATTTGACAAATGGTATTTTTGTTCATCAATTTGCCTGTTGATATACCGTGAGTTTACGGTATTTCTAATATATTTCACTTACAAGTTGTGTGTGTCAAGGGCCTTTTTATATTGGTTTTTCTGTGTTTTTATCATGTTTTGCAGGAAAGGTGTTCAGGCGCGGCAGTATAGAGACAGCTGAAAGAAATGCAGAAACAGGGCATTCACGGAGGTGATCTACGAACCGTAGGTCCATTCACGGTCTGTAGGTGATGACCGTAGATCAGCAGGCATGGTATTGAGGACAAATCAGGGAAATCTGACCAAGTGTGGAACCACGGTGTCCATTGACGGTCCGTAGATTGATCTACGACCGTACTGTTGATCCGTAGAGTGATACTGCGAGGGTTCCAGTACCTGATTTTTGAAGATTCTAAGTGTGAAGCTACAGAGGGGATTGACGGACCGTAGATGATCTATGGTCCGTACTGCTAGTCCGTCGTTTGCTTCAGAGAAGCTGATTTTTGGAAGCGGAAATATTTTCTAAGTCCTGGCTGATGGAAGGGACTTACGGACCGTAGATCCATCGACGGTCCGTAAGTCAGTCACGTGGATTGAAGACGCGTACCTGAACAAACTTTCCTTAATTCGTTTCCCTTTTAATTTAGGATTTGTTTTCTATGAATAGGGTATGTAAACCTCGTTTTTGGGGGTTAGACAATATTATTCTATTTTTACTTTGCGACTTTGGGAGATTAAGTTGCAACCCTAGCAATTATTGATTTCTACATTCATGTTGAAGATTTTGGCTTTGAAATTCAAGTTGAAATTCTGGGTTTATTATTCTCGTTACGTAAGTCCATGATTTATTCATCTAATATTATGAATTGTGTTCTTGCTAATATGGGTAACTAAATCCACAACTAGGGTTGTGGGAACCAT
>JAJOOR010011704.1:0-20428 GCA_036250505.1 Solanum acaule | reverse complement strand
AGAAAAGTTGTTTAAAAACATGCTATAAACTCTGTGTGTATACAAAGATACAATAAATCTGAGATGTATGTAGAAATACAAATGAACTGATGTATATAAAAATACAATAACTGTTGTGGGAGTTTCTCTAACCGACAACCATCACATAAGAGCTATAGTGATGATACAACGATCAACCTCACGCTGCCAGAGCATCCTATACCCGGCCAAAGGTATAGAACCTGAACTGTCTAATGGATCCACTAGTCTAATTTGAAAAGGATTCATCTAAAAAGTATGAACCTCTTCTACCCATGATGGCTACATGGTTCTATAGGGGCTGTGGGTTCTTTGAACGCTCCCCCAGTTCGGTGCTCAATACTCCAAAATATGTACTGGCTCTTATGTTTTTAAAACATATTTCCTCTGTGATTTGAGATTAGTGCTCAAAAACTTAGCTCAAAGGTTATCTTGGAAATCAGAGTTTCCCTTCTTGCTTCATTTAGAAAGCGATTACTCTTTTCTGAAAACTAGCTCGAAGACTCTTTGGAAATCTCAGTTTTCAATCTTGTTTAAATGTGAAAACATTTCTTTTAAACTTCTTTGGGAATACATAGTCCCCGTATACCTCTTTGAAGAAAAGAACTTCAAACCATAGCTTTACTCTTGCTTGACTTTAAAACTTAAGTCTTAAAACGACGTTAAAACATTGTTAAAGATGCTTGAAAACTTTAAGAAACTTTGCTTTGACTTGCTCCTTAACTTCTAGACTTGACTCTTAACTTCATTGACTTTGAACTTAACTTTCCTTGAATTAAATTATAGATTCAAGGTTCATGATCTCATGTTTATGGATGATTTCATGATGTTTAGATGTACTTTAGAGTATTGGAATCGACTAGGAAATATAGGTACATCACTTAGGAACACGTACTAAAAGGTGGGAAACGAATGGGGAGAACTGACGTCCCTGGCGCTTTGAGAGGCGCGGGGCGCCAACCCTCAAACTTCAGAGGGCAGGCTGGGGCGCGCTGGCTGGCGCGTCGTTCCAAGGGGCAAACTTCAGTACCTCTTTTGGGGGGCGCTGGCTGGCGCGACGCCCCACCCTTTCCCCAGGTGAACTCCGACTTTTCTCCTTCGTTTTTCATCTTTAAACACTCCAATCTTCCCTAGTTCCTTCCCCAAACACTTAGGATCAATTGTACCCTCAATATACAACCAATATAACTCGAAAAATACAGCCCGAAAACATGAATCAAATCAACCACCACGCATCAACAACTCAACCAACAAGAATTTGACAATTGTTCTTCAAGAACTTCACTTCTTAACATGTAAACAACTCCAAATCGATGAATTGAAACAAGTTAGTGTATGGGTGAACTAACCCAACACGAAAGAAATCTCACATACCTTAATAGGGATCACCCCCGACGAATTCCACTCCAAACGCTTGACGTTCTTGGCGAAATCTTGGTTTTTCTCCCTTTCTTTCTTACTTTCTCTTTTCTCCAAGCCCTAAGCGTGAATATAATTTTTCTAATCTGACAAAAACAAGTTTTTACCCCAATAAATCCCTAAAAACGAATCAGGAAATAAATTAGAGAAAAGACTACTTTGCCCTTCCTTAATTCCGAATTGGGACTTTCCTCAATCCAACAGCCTAACTTCCGAAAGGCATAACTCACTCAGAAATCGCGCAAACTTGGCGGCGTTGGAAAGATCTCTCCAAAGGCTTTCCAACCATATCAAGAGCTGCTCCTAACTCATCCTGAGTTAGGAGTTATGACCGTTTGAAAATGGCCAAAACTCACTTTCTTAACTTAGACAATTTCCAGATTTCCTTATTCTTTCCAAAAATCAACATTTTCATATTTTAAACTCTTTATAGTTGTTTCTAGGTGCGAGATGTTATAGGTAGCTTGAAAAATGGAGATGAAGAAGAGAAAATAAAATAAAAAATAGCTAAATTGAGTCTTTCACGCTCTATTGTTGAGTGTATCACACTCACTTTGACATGTCAACAAAAAGTGACAAAATGACACGACGGGACCCTATTGAAGTGTCTAAAATGAACATCACCCAGTTGAGGTGTTTAAGTGAAACTTAGTGCCAACTTTAGGGGTCCACCGATGGGTTCGACCCTTTTTTTTTTGAAATACTGGATTTTTCTTTAAATTTTCATGCGAACAAAACACTATTAGTCAAAATATTTATGGGAATAGTCAACGAAAATTTTTCGGTGCGGAATTTTAATGTAGAAATCGTTGTAATAGTTGACGATTGAAATAATTTTTAGATAATTGTAGTATCATTTTTTTGTGTGGGTATCAATTTATTATTTCTATATTTTTCTTTTTTATTTTCCTTTTCACTGTTTCTTATTTTATTATAATATTATTATTATTGAAAATTTTGAAATCTCTCGAACGGTTAAAATTTTTGCATTTTGCAAATCTATTGTTGTTTGCTTACAAAAAGATCAAAAAGTATTTTTTGGTGTCTTCTTTAAAATTTTAAGTATTGCAACAAACATTCATTATATTGAAGCAACACAAATCATTATATCAATTTATTAAATTCTTGAGTCATTTTTTATTGTTCTAATTTCTTATTATATTTTTCATTGAAAATTTGCATTGTTGATATCCTTACTTCACATGCTATAAATTATGATGATTTTTCTTTAAAAAAATAATTGTTAGAACAAATTATAAAATAATAATTAGTGGCTTCCTATCTAAAAAATCTAGAAAAATAAAGTTTAAATAAAAATATATATGGAGATCTTTTTTTCTTTAAAAAAAATTAGGGGCTCACTTTGAAGTTTGGCTTTAGGTTTCTAATCTGGTTAAGCCAAATCTCCGTGAGGCAATATATTGAGGGAAGTGTACAAATACCCACTTTTGGGACTGCCATTCAACAACCCATCCATCCACTTTGTTATTTCCTTGGACGAAAGTGTCTAAATGAATTATGAAAATTGGAGTTGAAGAACTAAAATGGAATAAAATTAAATTGGAGTATCAAAATAAAATTTAGGAACAAGTTTGGGGTAAGGTGTTTGGCCAAAAAATTAAATGACATTTTTGACCCTCGCAGTAAATGTGAAATCTCCATGTGTTCTCCGTAAAGATTCCAAATTGAAATTATGAACTCATTCCCTCGCTTTGCCATAATCCCCTTCTTAAAACCCTAGATAGTAGATACACAGGAAAAACATTTTCTGAAGCATTCGCGACAATCCGGCGAAATGCCAGGGCTGACGTCAGAATCCGATGACCTTGCAATGGTTCCAGTCTCGCCGGAGTCGGAAAAACAATCCGTGGTCATCTACCCTCTCCGTCATGGCCTCAAATCCCCAATTCATCGACTCTCCTTTTCATGGGCGTGTGGCAATACTCTCCGAGTCTCAGTTTTCCAGAAGCCTCAGTCGGAGAAGGCGGACGGAGACGGCGAGGCTGGCGGAAGAGTGGTGGAAGTGAAGCTTAGTAACAGCGGAGATGAGGAAGTTGATGCT
This sequence comes from Solanum acaule, assembly GCA_036250505.1. Taxonomy (NCBI): domain Eukaryota; kingdom Viridiplantae; phylum Streptophyta; class Magnoliopsida; order Solanales; family Solanaceae; genus Solanum; species Solanum acaule. Next base: position 16,929 of record JAJOOR010011704.1, on the reverse strand, counting down.
GCAAGATGGAGGAGAATGGCCTACAGTTCAGTGACTCCTTTCGCTCTTCTTCAGAGCCGGAAACATTCTCTGTCTGCAGCATCCAGAATGTCGTTGGATATCCCTCCTTACAAGGCAGAGTGGTAAGTTTTTCTGTTCTTTCCGGATAAGTAAAATGGCGGAGTGGTAAACCTATAACTTGATTTAGCTGAAATAGACCTGAAATGATCTCAAAAAGTTTCTTTTAATCTATATGCGCGTTTAGTATGAGGAAAACATTCACGAGCTTAAACCACATCAAAGCAATTCTAAGTTCAGGGAATGTGAATGAACAAATTCATCCATTGTTTTGTGTTTGAGATTGAAGGATTCTTCGTTGCTTTGTAGATATTTTCTCGATGTCCTTCTTAGTTGGTACAACAGGAGTGTTTCCCCCCTTCTCGACCCTTCTATTACTTTTGAGATTGTTTAATTTGATTTGTGAATATTGAGATACTTCCTCAATAAGGTAAGCAAGAATGGTTTTCCTAAAAAAGGAAAATTCCTCAATGTGATCATCTTTGTAGTGTTCGTCCAAAAGAGAGAAAATGTCTGTAATATTTACTTTCAACCACTCTGATTTATTCAACCATACAACATCATGTATATACAGTTTCAATGGAAAGAGTTTGCTTTGTAGTGAAATACTAAGAGATGTTTGGCCATGCAATTTATTTACTTTTTTCTGGAATAATTTTTCACATTATTTCAAAATCAGTGTTTGGTTGTAAAAATTTCAAATCTAACTTGGAGTTGGATTCCAATTTAAGGAAGTGCTCCGAACCTGTTTGCCTCAAAGGTAGAGGTAAGGCTGTGTACATCCTAATTCCTACCCTCCCCAAACCCTACTTGTAGGATTACATTGAGTATGTTGTTGTTGGAGTTGGAAAAAGTGCTCTCTTCTCTCCTTAGCAAATAAAGTGCTCTCTTCTCTCCTTTGCAAAAAGTATAACCAAACACAAACTCCAACGTCATATATTTCAAATAAAGTGAAAAGTATTTGGAATCAATGACCAAACGCCTACTAGCTCTATCTAGCTATCAACCTTATCTAACTTTAGACTCAATATGATATTTGATCTATCAATTATTCTTTTAATAAATTTGAAGATATCTGACTGTTTTACCTTGCAAACCTAAGGCAAGGTGCTGCTGCAAGCTTAGTGCCTCTTGTTCATTTGTATATACTTGCGAACTTCCAGGTTCAAATTGTTCTCCATTTCTAAGTTCATAGCCTTCGCGGTAGCTTCATCGATAGTACCTTTTTTCCAATCCAATTGCTCGTGATGCTGGAAAAGATATGGTGGAAATCCTGAGGACATTTTTTCCCTTTCTACAACATGAGTTCTAAGTCGCATAAACTTGTCAGAAAAGAGTTCTAAGTCCAGAAGCTTGAGATTTCTTTCTCTATTAGGGACCTGAGAGAGTTTTAAATTTTAATCCATACTATAGCAGCCTGGGTGACTATGTCCTTTCATTGGGTCACTATTTGACAGTTACTACATTTTACATGTAATTAGGTGGGAGCATGTCATAGAGTACAGCAAAGAGATAAGTTCTCTTCTCAGTGATCGAAAACCGCCTCCTAAATCAATTATTGAAGATCCCAAGTCGGTAGTAAATGTGAGTAATTGTCATCACACTTTTGTTTGGTTGTCCAGACTCTGCCCTTCATTATTTAGTATTTATCTGGTTGCTGTGTATGCCTGTTAGGAAATTGCAGCGCCAATGTGTCTGAAAGCTGCGTGGGAGCTATTGGAGATATTTTACGTAGACAAGCAATCTCAATCTTGGATTCCTGAACGGTTGCTAGATTGGTTCGCTGTATGTTCCTTTTCTATTTTGTATAAGTTTCCTCGATTTTCTCCAACAGACGTCACAGATCTTATACTATTTTTCTAACTTAATACATGGTTCATTCAACAGGACTACAATTCCTTATTCTCGGGAACTCTACCAACTATTCACTCAAAGCTTGTGGATTTTCAGCAGGAACTTGTTGGAGTACAGGTTAAACTGTGAATTGATATCCCTGTGAACTTTACATTTATTGGGCTTATTAATTGATAAATTATTAGTCACAATTATTGATGGATAAATTATTAGTGACAGTTAAGTGTTCTAAAATGACTAGAGATAGATATAAACATAAAAATTAAAATTTAGTTGTATTTAAGCAGGTGTGAGTTTAATCCTAGGCACTTTGTAATTATGATTACTTTCCCTTGTAGTTTTTTTGTTAGTTGCCAGCATACCCTCATTGCTGATGAATCTAACTTTAACTTTCGCCAAAAAAAAGAAGAAGCAGGTGTGAGTTCATAAGTAGAGTGAATATCAACAGCTTGAAAAAAATTAACTTTCTTGAATGAAACAGTGGGTCAATGATACTTATTTCATAGTACAACAACAACATACCCAGTGTAATCCCACAAGTGGGGATCCGAGAAGGGTAGTATGTATGCAAACATTACCCCTACCTTAGGAGGTAGGGAGACTATTTCCGATAGACCCTCGGCTCAAGATGAAACATAACAAAGCAGGCAGGGAAAAGAAATAACAGGGATCCCCTTTTTCATCAAGTTATCTTGTGTCAACACTACTTCCTTAGCCAATAACCAAACAAAGCAAGCTACTTTGTGTGGGATTTTGGCTTTCCAAATGTGTTTCCAAGGCCATCGAAGTATTTGCTGGTTTGGTTGGTTCATCTTCCTATAGGCTGCATTTACTTTAGAAGTCCCGTTACTATTTCTCTGCCACTGTAGGATGTCTTGTCCAGCCTTCAAACCACTGAATTGGTTGATGGTGCTGAAGAATTCTGTTACTCTTGGTATTTCCCAATCATTGAGGTGTCTCCTGAACACAAAATTCCATCCTTGAGGTGTCCATAATTCTGCTATTGTGCTCTGTTGATGTAAAATTAAGTTATAAATATCTAGGAATAATGTCTCCATGTTGCTTGCTTCATGCCAATTATTTGTCCAGGAGACAGTTTTAACTCCATCTGCCACTTTGACTATGGTATTAACTTTGAATTCATTCCACAAAATTCTGAAAGATTTCCATAAGCTAACACCACAAGGAGTTGTGTCTTCCTTTGTCATCCAACCCATAGACCTTTGATTTTCATTTGACTATTTCCATAGACATCTCATTCTTAAAGCTTTACTCTGATTCTTCAGATTTTTGATCCCCAATCCCCCAAATTTTTTCTCATTGATTGATCACTAGGTGGTAAGAAATTTCCTCCTGATGCTATCTAACCTATTGATGATTCTTGGTGGGATAGGAAATAATTCCATCATATATGGAACTGCATCAAGCACAAAATTTATCAAAGTCAATCTTTCACCCATGGAGAGATATTGGGACTTCCACCTTGCTAACTTCTTCTCACATTTCTCAATCACCCCATTCCAGATTTCCATAGACATAGACTTGGCCCCCAATTTTTTTTCCGAATCTTTGTTTTTATCAGAAGTTGCAGTTTTTTAAAGTCTTTTCTTTTTCTTTTTGAGAATGTTATTTTTGTTTTGTTCATTAAATAGATTTTAAAGTAGTTTTTCCTCTTTTTTTTCTAGATTTTTTGTTTTTAATTTTTTCATAAGCTGCGATTTCCCCTAGATTGGGTGTAATTTTTTTTTTTTGAGGATATTATTTTTATTTTGTTTATTAAATAGATTCTAAAATAGTTTTTCCTTGTTTTTTAAAAAACTCAAAATGTCACATGTAATCAGCTAATTCACTGTTTTTCCATATCAGCAATTAGTGTATTACACTCTAATTTTTTTTTTGATTGTCAAATAGTTTCTAATTGGACAGCTTTTGAAAAGGTTGAGTGTTCAATTGAAACATGTCGTAGTTGAGGTGTCTAAGTGAAAAATTGTGTCAACTTTGGTTGTCTATGTATGCTTTCAGCCATAACTAAACTATGATGGAAGGAGTAGCCGTTCCATCTTTCTGTGTTCATTTCCAATTTATTTGATCATTACAGGTTGTTGAAGAAGATCCTAACTACTGGGATGCAATGTCATCAGCATTGGCTGTTGGCTGGCTGGAAACTGTGGTAAGCATATTATTTGTGGATATTGACCATTATAACTGTTCATTCAAGTTTTGTTGCTTGTGTGATACTGTGATGTATATCAGGATTTTGTTTAAGGAGCATGCATAAGTCTATGATTGCCAATTTTGCAGGTAAAATTGTTGCGCTTGCATGGCTCTTACCGGTTTGATCAATTATCTAGTCGAGAGGTAAGAATTTTGAACTTAACCTGACAAAAGAAAACTAAGGAGAGGCAAGGATTTTGAACTTGTGATCAGTGGCAGTCTAGCATAGCTTAACTCAACCTAGATATTCAAGTAACATTATATTCTGTACTTACTTTTCCCTGGTAAACAACCTGTACATCAGTTAACTTGGGAGCAGTTATTGCCTCTTCTTTATATTGATATACCTAATCATGGGGCAATGAGTTGTCTTTTCAGAGCTTTGACACATTATTAGGCCTTGTACCTTTTCTATCGAGTTCCAAAGTCTATCACTCTTTGCATGTTTTGCCTACAGGATGCACTGCCATGTCAGATGATAAAGTGGATTTTCTTGTTCTTTTTTTATCGCGTTGTTCTTTCTTTAGCTTCTAGTTGGCATAAGCTACCTATTAACAGCTTGAAAGATCACTGTATATCCTCCTTTTCATCACTAATCTTTAGCATTGACAACATTATAATTTCTTTTCGTAACTAGTCAAGTTAAAAAAGATTTCAAATAGTGAGACTCTGTGGGTAGAGGACTCTCTATGATTGTGCAAGTGACAGTAATATCATCAGATTAAGAGCCCGTTTGGATTGGCTTAAAAGTTGGTCAAACCTACTTTTAAGTCGGTTTTTGACTTCTGGAAGTGTTTGGCAAATATAAGTCAAAAATGACTTAAAATAAGTTACGAAGTGTTTGGCAAGGTAAAAAATGACTTAAAATAAGTCAGAAACCAACAATAGGTCTCCCCCTACTTTTTATTTTTTGACTTAAAAGTCATTTCAGTTTGACTTTTTATTTTTGACTTAAAATCTACTTTTTTAAGCCAATCCAAACGGGCTCTAAGTCTAGGCAACTGCTCACTTGCTGATTGGGGAGCTGGTGACTGAAGCCCTAGGGAACGAGAGCAATGAGAATTTTATTTTGAATGCTCTCAGATAGTTTCTGAAGTATTCCTGTCTCCCTTAAAAGGGTCTCTGAATTATGATTACAGCTTTCCTGTTTCCTCTTTTAACCCGTTCTATTCTTGCTCTTAAAAGACAGAGAATGGACTGGTCGAAGCAGTTGCTGTTCTTATATCCAAGATGCCTAGAATGCGTCCTAGTCTGAGAGAAGGCAATTTGGGCGAGTGTTACAAAACCAAGCCTGACTTCATGAAGGTAATTTAGGCCTTTGCTAATGATCAGTGGCCCTTACCGGACAACATTTGATGCCTTTTTCGCTGTTAGGCTTGGGAGAAGTGGAGAACACAAATAAGTAAACTGGACTGCAGTTCCTACTGGCTTCAATGTGATCACCGGCAGACCAGAGAAGGGCTGAAAAATTTGATCCAGATCATGTTGGGAAATCCAACTGTTCTATCAAATGCAACTTTCAACTGGATGGAGCTTTTTATATCCCATTTCTTATACATTAGGCCATTTACTGCGGTCAGTTCCTCTTTCTAATTAATCTATACATCTAAAGTTACTTTGTCACACAATCATCCAAAAGTTGAGCCACTTTGTCGCACAATCATCCAAAAGTGGAGAGCAAGAAGATTCTTTTGTTGTTATAAATACTACACATTCTGTTTTTGTGGTGTAGGGTCTAGAGAGCATGCACAATTCAGCTCAGAAGTGCATGCAAGTAAAGCCAGTTTCCATCTCCCATAAGCTGTTTGGTCTTATACTTGGAATTCTTGGAGAAAATACTGAGGTGAACCACTCTAAAGATTTTAATTTGTAAGTTTTAGTTAATGTTTAATATAGTGGAAAACTCATGAGCATATCCTATATGTTCAGGTTGTTCTAGCAGAGTGCTCAAGATCATTTGGCCCCTGGTTTGTTAATCTTCTCTTTCTTTGTACTTTTCGTTTGGGTGGCTTGAGTACTTCCGCATTTTGTTCTCCGTTTATTCATCTGATGCAAGTCTTTTTTTTCATCTTTCAAGGATGATGGCGCATGCTGTAGAGTTGTTGACAGCTGGGAGCACTCATGCAGAAATTCTTTTGCATGAAGAGCATTCCAAACTTGGGGGAGTTAGCATAGAAGAGCTGCATAGACTTGTATATGCACAAGTTCTGTCTTCTCATGCATTAACATGGCAAGTATGTGTGGATGCAAACTTGGGCAAATGAATGCCTGGTTTACTTGTACTTGCACTATTACTTAGAACTTGTTTCTCAAAAAAAACTACTTTAAACTCTTCATTTATCTCCTTTTAAGTGTGTAAGGTTCAGCTTTCTCCCTAAGTAAAGAAAACCAAAACGACATGAGTGAGATTCAATATGGTCCCCCCAAAATGTATGGGAAAAATTATCATTTTGATGTTTCTGGATTGGAGACAGCCTATAACTTACAACTACAATTGAACCTTAAAACAATATCTAGGTGCTAGAGAGCTTTTACCTATTAATTCCCTTACGCAGTTTGGATACATCATGGAATTTTATAAGCTGCTTTTGCTGAACCTGTATACTGGAAGCTCAATCTGTGGAAAAGTTAAATATCGGTGTCTGAAAACTCAGTTCAGATTTTGGTTCTTGTACTAATATATATTTTGGATCATTGTTTTTCACTTCCCTTTAGATTGCGCCTATATACTTGACTTCATGTATAAAACAAGGGATTGGATTATTGGAGAATTTGCTGTACAAGCAGCCTGTACAACATAGCCAAATTCTGTTAAAGGTACAGCTTCCAGGGTAACTTTTCTTTTGGTTCCTCACCCTTGTGGTTTTGCTCTCAATTATCTTGCTTTACAGTCTCATTTCAATCTAGTGGTTCCTTAATCATTCTTGCTTGGTTAATTTTGCTTTTCTGTGCAGAGTATAGAGATCTGCCGCCTGTATGAACTTGACACTATAAATTCAAATATTATGAGGGTATGCCATGATTTATTCATATTGGCTGTCTTTAATCTCTAAGGTGTTATTACTTTCTTAAGCACAATAAAAAGGACTCTGATGTGATTTCCCTGTAATTAATTTGAATTTTTGTGATTACTTTGAACATACAAGTGCTTCACTTTCAACTTGCGTCTTTTTTCAAAGATGATGCAGCAAAAAAGTTGAAAATATTGATTGAAAATGTCTCACAATAATTTTATAAAGCATAAGAGGGCTTTAAATAGTCAACTTAAAACAAAAAATCAGCATAATTTAATATTCAAAAAACTAAAATATCTCAACAAACTAATCTATCCAATAGATATTTAAAATTAAAAAAAAGTAGTTTAATCCTAAACCTAAGCAATTTATTATGCTTAAAGAAATTACTGCAGTAACTGAAAGCAATTTTCAACACTTTTCCTTTTCTTCAATTGTTGCAATTTAAAAAAAATTGCTCCTCTTGGGGGATACTCATAGGAGTGTTTCCAGGATTGACAGATCCTTCATTGTGCACAATGGGAGGAGGAATTTACTCATATCAAACTGTGCCTTCTACCTAAAAATAGGATCAGATGACAATCCTATTCTGTTGACTTGTGGAGAATGGAGATTGGGAGCTGAAGAAGTCTTACTTTAAATTTGAAGCTTGGTGGCTGGAAGTGGAGGGTTTCAAAGACAAAGTGAATGAGTGGTGGGGTTCCTTCATTGTTAATGGCCGACCTGGATATGTGTTAGCTTGGAGCTGAAACTGTTAAATACAAAGCTAAAAGAGTGGAGCAAGAACAATGGAGGAAATTGGAAGTAGAGGAAGGAGGACATTCTTAATCAGGTTTCTAGTTTGGAAGCTACTCAAGATCAGAGAGTCCTTACTGATGATGAATTATTTCAAAAGACAAATTTGGCCATGGTGTTTGGGGAGGTGGCAAAATGAAGAGATAGCATGGAAGCAGAGATCCAGGATACAATGGTCACAAGAATTGCTACTGTTCACAAGAGATTTAATTCCATTAATACTTTAGAAGTCGATGGGGTCACTGTCATTGATCCTGAGGAAATTGAGGAGGCTGCTCAGAATTTTTACCAAGACCTGCACACGGAGATTGAATCTTGGAGACCTGAGCTGCAGTTACATGAAACATCAATAATCTCTAGTTGAGAACAAGTATGGCTACAAAGAGAATTTGAGGAGGAGATTGAGATTCTGAGTTGTATCAAATTGTGTGCTATGGAGAAGGCTCCTGGACCAGACGATTTTCCAATGATTTTCTTTCTTTCTAGGAAATGTTGAAGGAAGATATCATAAGAACTGTATGGTTCTTCCATCCCAACCAGGTTATGTTGAAGGAAGATATCATAAGAACTGTACGGTTCTTCCATTCCAACCAGGTTTTTGAAAAAAGCTGTAATGCCACCTTCATAGTGTTGTTATCTAAAACTAGTGCAGCTGATTTGAAAGACTTCAACCAATAAGTTTTGTAGGTCAAGTATACAAGATTATTGCAAAGCTACTAGCAGAAAGGTTGTAGAAGGTGGTGAGCAAACTGGTCAACAAGCATCAGATGACTTCTGTTAAAGGGAAACTGATTAATATTCTAGAATGGGAGGAGTGGCCCCTGGTGTAATGTGCAAACTTGATATTCAGGAAGTCTATGACCATGTAAACTGGAAATTCTTATTAAATATTCTTAGGCAAATGGGATTTGTCAGTAAATGGCTGAGTTGGAATGAGTATTGTATTAAAATTGTAAGGTTCTGCCCCCAAGGCCTAGCTCGAGTGGCAAAAGGTGGAGGATTTGTGGCCTAGGTCGCAGGTTCAAGCCCCACACCATGCAAAGCGAAGCCTGGTATTTAAGTGGAGAAGGGTAGAGGGGCGGGACCATTATCCACCGAGTTTAGAAGGCTGTGATTGGTCCAAAGGGCGGGTCACAGACGGTTTTCTCGGTTATCAAAAAAAAATATAATTTTTTTTTGTAAGGTTCTCTGATCTTGTAAATGGATATTGGACAACCTGTGGGTTTTTTTTCCATTTGAGGTGGGGTTGAGACAGGGTTGCCCTCTATCTTCTTTCCTGTTTATTTTGGCAATGGAAGGTTATTATAACATGATAAGAATTGTACTACGTAATAGATGGATCAAGGGATTTCAAATAGGTGTAAGAGGTGGGGAGGTGGATTGGGAATCAGAAATCTGAGACTTAAAAGACAATAGTCTTCTGATGAAGTGGCTATGGAGATATAATGAAGAGTAAATTGCCATCTAGAAGGAGGTGATCATGGCAAAGTTTGGTGAACTAAACCCTTGGTGCACAGAAATAGTCATATTGAACCTTTTGGGGTTGGAGCATGGAGAATTATAAGGGATTTGTGGCCACTGATGGAAGCATATCTGAAATTCAAGGTGGTGGGTAATGGGGACAAAATTAAATTCTGGAAAGAAGGATGGATTGACCATATTCCTCTGATGGAATCATTTCCAGATTTGTTTTAGAAGACTGCTAAATGACTGGGAAGTGAAGAGAGTGGCATCATTACTTGAGAAATTAGGAGGCTCCAGTAGTATTACAACATAACCATATAGGGTCTTATGGAAGGATAGCAAGAATGGAGGTTTCAGTCATAACCATATAGGGTCTTATGGAAGCATAGCAAGAATGGAGGTTTCACAGTCATAACCATATAGGGTCTTGTGGAAGCATAGCAAGAATGGAGGTTCCACAGTTTACCATGCATACAAGATAGAGATGCAAGGTGTATCTAGAATGCCACAATACCAATGGAACTTTATTTGGAAAAGCTTGGCACCTTCTAAGGTGAAATGCTTCACATGGTTAGTGGTAAAGAAAGCTTGTCTCACTCAAGAAGTATTACAAAGGAAAGGGATGCAGATAGTGCTCAAATGGTTCCTTTGCAACAAACAACGAAACTAATAAACATTTGTTTCTTCATTGTGAGTTCATTGCCCATCTTTGGGAAATTTTCCTCAACCAAACTAACACTAGAGGGACCATGCCAGAGCACACCGCAAATGTTCGTAGCTGCTGGATTAGAATGGAAGCATGCAAAAGTCAGAAAAGGTGGTGGAGGATAATACCAGCCTGCATCTGGTGGACTGTGTTGAGAGAAAGAAATTAGAGATGTTTTGAAATAGATCCAAGTCTATTCAAAAAGTCAAATGAAATTGTATTAATCTTTGCTTTTTTGGTGTAAAAAAGGTTGTCTAGAGGAAACATATCAAATTGTAGATTTATTAGGAGTTTTGTAAGTTGTTTTTCTTCTCTCTTGGTTACTCACTTTTTGGAGGTGGCAAGCATAACCTTAATGCTGAGGAATACAACATTATCAATTTAAAAATAAAATAAAATTGCTCCTATTCAATTTTTGCTTTGGCAGTTTGTGTTTGTGAATTCTTTTGAGTGTTGTTGAACATGCACACTTTTGTAACACGACTTTTCCTCCTCCCGTTTCTTCGTTCTTTTTCTTCTTTTGGTTTTGCGTATAAAAAACATCTTCAACAACCTTGTCTTGTCTAGAAGCTCTTTTGAAAGTGTTGTAATCTGGACAATTGTAGGATTTCCAAAAAATTGTTGCAAGGATTTTTCTTCCATCACAACATCCCATAAAACATAGGTTTTAAAATACGATTTCATTTTTACCGACTAATTCTGATAGTTTTCACCAGTGAATTTGTATTATATCTTTGCTTTTTTGGTGTAAAAAAGTTGTTTAGAGGAAACATATCAAATTGTTGATTTATTAGGCGTTTTGTAAGTTGTTTTTCTTCTCTCTTGATTACTCACTTTTTTAGAGGTGGCAAGCATAACCTTAATGCTGAGGAATACAACATAATCAATTTAAAAATAAAAATAAATTTTTTTGCTCCTATTCAATTTTTGCTTTGGCAGTTTGTGTTTGTGAATTCTTGAGTGTTGTTGAACATGCACACTTTTGTAACATGGCTTTTCCTCCTTCCATTTCTTCTCTTGGTTTTGCACCTAAAAAACATCTTCAACAACCTTGTCTTGTCTAGAAGCTCCTCTGAAAATGCTTTAATCTGGACAATTGTAGGATTTTCAAAAAATTGTTGTAAAGATTTTTCTTAAATCACAACATCCCATATAACATAGGTTTCAGAATACGATTTCATTTTCACGGACTAATTCTGATAGTTTTCACCAGTGAATTTGTGGGGCAGGGTATTGAAAGAGAGATGGATGCTTGCCATGTTTGAAAATAGGTTAAAATTGATATTGGTCCCAAGTCGGTATTAGTTGAAAATAGCCCTGCGTGTAGAAAATAAGCACGAGTTAAAAATATTTTTTGAAAATAGTTCTTTAGAAGAACTCACAGATCCCGTAAGATTAATGAGGCTCTTCATACCACTGTTGGTTAGTGTTGTCAAAGGCGCGCTTAAGCCCTAAAGCGAGACTCAAAACGTATTGAGCACTTCGCCTCGCTTTATATGCGCTTCAGTGTTGTCATCAAGGTTCTAAGGCATATTTTTCCTTGCCAATGAGCCTCTTCTGAAGAGGTGTCACTAAACAATTGATATTTCACTTTATCTTAATGTTTTTTCAATTTCTTTGTTCATATATTTGTCATTCCTGTTTATAATAATTAGCCTTGGACTAAACATATATATTTGTATTTTTTTCTCCCTTTGCACCTTTTTCATTAAAGCCCACGCTTTATTTGTGCCATGCGCTTAAATCCCCAACGGACCTTAGAGTTTTTTTGTACTTTTCGCCTTCGATAACACTGCTGTTGGTTTTTAAAAGATGGTGGAGCAACAAAATATTAAAAGTGATTGAAATGTCTCTCAATAATTTTATCAAGCATAGGAGAGCTTTAAATAGCCAACTTAAAAAAAAATTCTGCATAATTTAAAATTTTAAAAACTAAGATATCTCAACAAACTAATCTATCCTATAGAAATTTAAAATTCAAAAAAGTAGTTTAATCCTAAACCTAAGCAATTTATTATGCTTAAAGAAATTGCTGCAGTAACTCTAAGCAATTTTCAACATTTTGCATTTATATTTTTCATTAGATTGCTGGTGTGCATCACTGGAAACATGGGAGAAAAGGCTCTGGTGTCTTCTGGCTGCAGCAAGCTCGAGATGAATTTCGTTTAAACAGAATTGCCAAGCAATTATTTGATTTCGTGGGGAAGTCGGTATCTGATGAAGGATTCAAGGTTTGTATTACTCGGTTATAGCTTATAGTGGTTGAGTGCCTTGTATATTTTCTTAATTCTTGTATAACCGTGTTAACTTTTCTGTCTGTAACAGTTCATGTTTATACCCATTTCTCTAAATTGCAGTTTTTTTGTATGTTAAGTGTGCTGAGCGTGTTTCTTAGTTCTGTTATCCAAAAAGAATACATTCTTTAGACTGTTGGTTTGGTAGACGGTTCAACTGTTTTAAGTACTTCACATGCATTTTATGTATCCATGTAGTCCGAGTTATCCAAGTATGTGTATTGTGAAAAAATGCTATCTGATGGGTGAGATTGAAGTCTAGAAGAAATGTAGAACCTTTTATATGTCAAATATGAGTACACTACGTGCGGATGTATAGATGGTGGTGGGCAAGCTTGACCAGGTGCTTGATTAAGGAGCTTAAGCAATGTGGGTAGCGGAATATCATGATGAAGTCCTTAAATATTGTTCAGATGTGATTCATATAATGTTAGAAACCTCAAAATGCTATAGAATTCCAATCTTGCTCAGCTTGTATTTCTTAGGATCTGGGTTAAAGTGAATCCATCCCCAGCAAAGAGAACAAAGAGAAATAGTAAAGTAGAAGGAAGATAGCCAAAAAATGGCTTGTCGTAGTTAATTTTGTAGAATTGGTTCACCATTAGAGTTATCTATTTTGAGTATCATGAATCTGATTGCTTTCTGAGATATTTGTTCCAAGTCAAAGTCTAGTAGTTTAGCTCTGAAGCAGCATCTCTTTTCTCATAGTATTAGCTGGCTCATTCTCTTTGATCATTCTATTGTTCTTTCTCTGCAGCAATGGGAAGGTCTCATAGAGTTGCTGGGTTCCGAGTCTAGAACTGCTGGTGGACTTGAGTTTCTGAACAAGTAATTGCTTTATACTTGCTCACTTTGAATTAGTGGATGTCACCTGTAAACATGGTATCAAAGCATTTCAAATCTTTGAAGTTTTTATGTTTACTACTGCACAGATACAGGGACTTTAGGAGATCCCTACTGCAGGTTCACAGTGATACACCCACTGATGCTGCTCGTAATGCAGCTGAAGCTCTCGTCTCTGTATGTCTGACACCTTTTTATAATAATGAAGAATAACATTTTATTGATATAAAAATCATTTTTTGGGTGTATTAAGATTTTGCATTTGATATCCAGGTCTGTTGAATGTAAGATGTTAACTTATAAATTAACATAAATGAAACCTGGCAGCCAGAATGTTGTGTAGGTTCCGATTGAAATAGTTGTTAGGGTGCTTATATTTATTACCTAAGAAACAAAGCCTTCTGTTTGGCCTCCTGAGTCAATTTATTTTGTTTACTCTGCAGCTCATGAAAAATCCTTCCACGCCGCAACACTTTTGGTTACCTCTTCTATATGATTCAGTGAGTACCTCTCTGACTATTGATTTAGTTCGTTGCTCAACTTGCCAGATCAGTTCTCTTTTTCTTTTCAAAATCATAGGTGCCAAATAGGTCACAGCAATGCAAGGTAGGAGGCTCAGTACTAAAAAGATATAAGATGATGTTTGAAAAACTATAAGATATAAGATCAATATCCCATCTTTATGTAGATGTTTGTCAGGTAATGCTGTTGATTGCTGTATAATATGTTGGCTTCTAAAGACAATTTAAAAAGGTTGACATGAGAGAAGATGAAGTTTATGAGTGCGATCTAGATCACTTGTAAATATTCGAAGGTGTAATTAATCACTCTTTTCTGTTGTTTTTGTTTTTGTTTGCAGTTATAGGTTTGATGTAGCTTGTTTTTTTTTTCTTTCTAGTTTTGAATAATGATTCATTGGGGGTTTATATAAAGTTTGCTCCTGCTCAGGTGCTAAATTCTTGCTTAAGTAAGAAAAGAAAAGAGAAGCTGGCCAGTGGGTATCTTCTCTACCATTTGATTGGGTAGATAATACTCCTATTACTTGTGGCTTAACACATGAATCTTAGTTCATATCAAATTGGAACTGATATATTATGCGGGGCATTTGTGCTCAAGTCTTTCAAATGATAATATACCTAGTGGGTTAGAAAATGGGTACCTGTGATGGTGGTGGATGGGTTGACAATCTATTTATTTAATTCAGGCTGCAAATTTCACCATGCTTTCAGATTTATATGTTATTTAATAGCTGGTGCATGTTTCATCTTTGACCTCATTCCCTTGTCTTCCTGTGCAGTTGAAATTGTTAATGTGGCAGGAGCGACCATTGGTTAATGTTTCTCAAACTCAGCTTCTCTTGAATAAACTGCAAGAATTGTCCATGGCAAGATTGAGGCCAGACTTTGTTGACGCTGACTTACCATCTGATGCCTTAAGCTCTGTCAGGCTGGCACTTGCCACTAACCTGGGTCGTGCAATCCTCGAAGAGTGACTTTGTTACCCCTATTTTCTTGCTTGAGAGGTCACTGGTTGCATCTTTCCGACATGCCTAAAGTGTTATATTAGTACCTTCTTTCCTCTTTAGTAGTGTGTTTCGGGAGTGTGAGTAGCTTACGAAAATGGTACACCCTTTCTTGCAGCAGAAAACGGAATCCAGACTGTCCGTTTTTGTTATTTGTTTCTTTTCTTGAAGTGGTGAACTTGAAAAGCTACATATGTGAAGCTGGCACTGCATAATGAATGCTCTTGCCTCCTCTGAGCCGCTTCTGTCACCTACATGCTGCAGACCTAGACAGCTAATCCGTCGAAAGCATTCGGACGAGAACTTTGGGCTATGGAACACTAACCGTAGCTTGACAGTTGACAGAGTGAAGATGACTATAAGTATAAGGTTTCTTGTGCTGCTCTTACTAAGAGATCCTTATATTTATTATTTCTTTCTGGATTTGGGGTGGCGTGGGGGTTGGGGTACCTACTATGTATATGCTTTTGTAAACCACCACGAAAGTCCCCCCTGCCTGTTGCCTGGTTAAAGTGTTGAGATAGGACTCTGTAAAAAGTTGTTGGCTAATTGTAATAATCATGTCCTATAATTGTTTTGGTCATTTATATCATATGCACTATCAATATTTTAAAGGGTCATTTGGTCGTGGTATTGAAACACATTTGGTTGGCTATACCAAATAATACATTATATTATGTGGGAGCTTATGAATTGTATTATTAAAAATGCAGGTAAAATATGAAATAAGAATGTGCATTAACATAAATATTAAAACTATGTACAACGCTTTAGTGTCAAATAAGTTAGGGTCATTCTCATTGATCATGTCCACTAAATTCTTTCATGCATAACATTTCATTCATTGCTGATTATTGCATTATAATCCTAGCGAAGCAAATAATCCCCAAGTATTGGTCCTCGAAATTTGGTGGAGCATTATTTAGAGAATACGCATTTGTCTGCGGAGTTCTCTATTGTGCATTTTATAGTCTTAGGAGATGCGAGATAGCACTTCTTTAGACCAAAAAAACATTTATTCTTTTCTCAGCTTTATGTTTTCTTCTCTCATTAACCCAAAAATGTCTAATACAGTTATTAGCGGTTAATATTATTTATAATAACATTATTTATCAAAAACATTTAAAACCGAAAAGGAATGCCAGCGTATCGACTAACGTGTTATAAACTTTTGATAACTTTTTTTTGTTGTTGCTTTTGTCGCTTCTCCAATTGCGTGTCCAGAACCTAAATGATAAAAAAAGAAGTCACAATAACTAACATTACGCAGAAAATTCATGCGCTATATGACTTAAACAAATGGCCTAACCCTAACGGTCGTTAGCCATTTGAAATGATTCGCCTACATTTTTCTGAAATGATTTTACTGTCAATTTGTATAAATAGTACTTTATTTGATCTAAAAGTGCATAGTAGTGTAGAAATTTCATGCACTATGTAATACTTTTTTTAGAAAATCAATTTGTTGTCCAAAAGCTAACACTACTTTTAATGTACTCAGGAGTTCTTCAAATACTGAAAGGTGAAAATAAACAAGACATTATAACTATACCAATAAAACCACAACAATTTCAACTATTATTTCTTCAAAACTAACTCTAATTACAATCATCAAGAGGTTCATCTATAATAGGGGAACTACTTTCCATCTCTGTTTTACACATTATTTGGATGAGTAATAAATATATGAAGGCATTTTCAATCACATGCACAACCAAATGAATACCTGATTCAACTTAAATTTGACACCAAAGCATTCTACATTACTTGTTTCGTTGAGTTGATTCTGAAGGCAAAGAACTTTGAGACTCCAGTAAAATCTCCTGAATCCGTTTCTTCAACAGTTTATCTTTGACACCTGCTAGCATACTACGATAAAACATCTCCAGTCGGACAAGCTTTCCACGATCCAAGGACTCCAACATGTTTTCCCACTCCTTTGCAATGTCAAATGAACCTCCACCACGTAACGAGGCTGGTATATCTCGCTCTTCAAAAGGTTTCCCAAAGGTGGCACCATGAAGAATGCTAGCATACCTTTCCATTAGAGAGAGTTTTGACTGAAGAAGCCTTACATCCTCTGCTGCCATAGACAGTTTCCTCTCCAATTCTACCACATCTTCAGGTTTCTTTTCTGCACCACTTTTATCGCCACCATCTTTCACA